>PVIW01008047.1:0-65296 GCA_004026585.1 Noctilio leporinus | reverse complement strand
TGGCTTGAATTGTTTCTGTTGAATAATCATTTGATAGCCTTATTGGATCCCCTTTGTATGTTATTTGTCTTTTCTCTCTTGCTGCTTTTAGGATTCTCTCTTTGTCTTTGAAATTAGCCATTTTAATAATAATGTGCCTTGGTGTTGGTCTGTTTGGGTTGATCCTCATTGGGACCCTCTGTGCTTCCTGAACTGGATTAATGTTTTCACTCATCATGTCAGGGAAATTTTCTATCATGACTTTTTTGAACAGGTTTTCCATTCCTTGTTTCTCTTCTCCTTCTGGTATCCCTATGATATGGATGTTGTTACATTTCATGTTGTCCTGCGGCTCTCTTAACCCCTCTTCAGTCTTCTTCAGACTTTTTTTATTCTCTTGTACTGTCTTGGAGTATTTGTCTACGTTATCTTCCAACTCGCTGATCCGGTCCTCTGCTTCCTCTAGCCTACTGTTGATTCCTTCTACTGTATTCTTCAATTCAGAAATTGTATTCTTCATTTCCTCCTGGCACTTATTGATAGTTTTCGTGTCCTTTTTCATGCTGTTGTAGTTCTCAGTAAGTTCCTTGTAACTTCCCTGGAGTTCTTTGTAATTTCCCTGGAGTTCTTTGTAGTTCTCCTGGAGTTGTTTACAGTTTTCTTTGATGTGGCTGAGCTCACTAAGCTTCTCTATCATCATTCTTTTGAATTCCTTATCTGATATTCCAGGTGCCTCTGTTTCCTTTTGTGTTCTTTCTGGGGATTCTTCCTTTCCTTTTGGTGATGGACTGATTCTTTTTTTCCCCATTTTGGGTGTCTG
The DNA here is from genome assembly GCA_004026585.1 of Noctilio leporinus. Lineage (NCBI taxonomy): Eukaryota > Metazoa > Chordata > Mammalia > Chiroptera > Noctilionidae > Noctilio > Noctilio leporinus. The sequence goes on along the minus strand of PVIW01008047.1, from coordinate 64,497 downwards.
TTCTTGCCTGCTTTTTATTTATTTATTTATTTTTGTTCTTTCCTTGGGTTAACCTGCTTTGCTTCCTTGCCTTAGTTGAGCACCCATCTGTGATAGGAGATTTGTGGAGTTCAGTGTTGCCGTCTCCCAGATTTTCTCCACTTCCTGTTCATGGTGTGTCCTTTATTTGGGCTGTCTGGTTGTATTCTGGGCCTGTGGGCTACTGTCCTGCTGGCCTCCTCTGCCTCTGGGCTGTGCTCCCCTGTGTCCAGATGCTGCCCGCTCCAATTCCTAGGGTCCTGAAGACGTCTCACACTCGCTATCTTGTCCTCTAGCTGCTTTGGTACTCGAGAACACCATCAGCACTGCTGTCTACTCTGTCGCCATCTTCCCACCCCCTATCATAGGTCTTAAAAAGATATTTTATTTCTGTTTGACATGCACATTTAAATAAAATGAAATTTAGGTCAGTAAGGCTTTCATTTATCCTCTAACCACTTTCCACTGATACTCATCACAATACTTTTCCCAAAATTGTGAAGTAGATTGATTCAAAAAGTCCCTTCCTTGATAGAAGTAAGGCACAATGAGGTTGGACCCTAGCCCCAATAAACTAATAATGCATTTTTTCTATACAACCATATGAAATGCAATGAACCATTGGTCAACCTTAGCAAAAAAAGATGTGCTCTTTCATTTTTGGCCAAAAAAAAAAAAAAAAGGCACTTGGTTTTTAAAAAGAGAATTTGCACACTAACTAGTTGATTAGTTTGAGTGTTTGTATAGTCATTTGTGTTTATATTAAACTTAATTTGTAAATATTTTAGGTCAATATCTCTACTTCTATGATCAAACAGTATATTTGATACATGGCATCTTACTTGCTCTAATTAAAATGCTGATCCTTTTCATTATGTGGTACAGAGAACTAAATTGCTTGATTCTTGTATTAATTGAACGCATTATTGTCTAAATTAAATTTGCCTTCTGAAACATCATTACTTAACATAAAATCTCCATTATTTTGCATTTGGGAAGCAAATATTAGTTGTATCATATCGGTGATCAAAAGACTTGTTCTGTTACAGACGAGAAATGTCTGATTTAGTAGACCTTCAAGATGGATTACATGATGATTTTTCATCTATGAAAGGATGCCCTTCCTCAAAATAAAACAGTCCTTCGGTTGTCACATTAACTTATTTGTGATTCTTATTTTAAAAGTCTACATTTTAGCCCTGGCTGGTGTACCAGAAGGCCCCAGGTTTGGTTCCCAGTCAGGGATATGCCTGGGTTGCAAGCCATGTCCCCAGTTAGGGGTGCATGAGAGGCAACCACACATTCCTATCTCTCTCCCTCCCCTTCTCCCTCCCCTACTCTCTAAAAATTAAAAAAATAAAAAATAAAATAAAATTTTAAAAAGTTTATATGTTTTAGGTGCAGATCTTTGATTACCTTGTATATTATCCAGATAGTTAAATGCATGTCTAGCATTGTATTGAATGGAATATAAGGTGTTCCATATAGAATGGAGAAGTGTGTGAAACATTTATGATTTTAACATTTATTATTAAAAAGAAAGCAGTGATAGGAATCCTTTTATTTCTGGAGAAAAAAATAAGCTGTGATATAACTAAGATACCATGATTAATAGGAAAGACTGTTGTGCTAATTTTTACCATTTTAATTATGATGTGTCTGGGTGTGGGCCTCTTTGGGTCAATCTTGTTTGGTACTCTGTGTGCTTCCTGGACTTGTGTGTTTTTTATAGCCAGGTTGGGGAACTTTTCAGTCATTATTTCTTCATATAGGTTCTCCATCTCTTGCTATCTCTTTTCTTCTTCTTGTATCCCTGTGTGATGCAGATGTTGTTACACTTCACATTGTCGTAAAGGTCCCTTAAGCTATCTTAATTTTTAAAAATTCTTTTTGCTGTTTGGTTATATTTTCTACTTTGTCTTTCAAAGTGCTGATTCAATCCTCTGCTTCACCCAACCTGCTTTTAGTCCTTCCAGTGTATTCTTCATTTCAGGTATTGTATTCTTATTCTTCATTTCTTTTTTTTTTTTTTTTCTTTTTTCTTTTAATTTTATTGTTGTTGTATTACATCCATCCCTTTTTTGCTCCCCTCTGTCCCCCTCCCCACCTTATTCTTCATTTCTGACTGGTCTTTTATCATATCCATAGACCTGACTCACATTTTGTCAGTTGTCTCAATAATAACCTATATGACAAAAATAATTAATTTAAAATCCTGAATCATGCATTGCATTCTCTTGTCATGTCTCTTTAGTCTTCTTTAATCTGGAACAGTTCCTTAGGTCTTTCTTTGTGTTTCATGATGTTGACATTTTTTAAAAGTACAGTTATTTTGTAAAAAGGCCCCTTATTTGGGGCCTTTATGTTTTGGAAACCTTATGTTTTCCTTATGATTAGATTCATGTTGTGCATTTTTGGTAAGGATATAACAGTAATCATACTGGACATCATATCAGGAGATATCTGATACTGAATTGTTCTATCACTGGTATGTAAATATTCTGTTACTCCTTTTACCAACTTAATTTTAGCATCTACTGATGATTCTTGCCTGAATCAACTGTTACTATATTAGTTGTAAAATAGATATTTCCTTCTTCATTGATTAGCTTGCCTTCTACTATAAGAAAGAATTCTCTTCTTCTCCCCTCCCCTCATGTAGTCAATGGGTGTGAAAATATGCATATGTAACATCTGAGATTAATTGTAATTGTATTGTGAATTTTTATTCAGCTTTATTTTTTATTTTATTGTTGTTGTATTACATTCATCCCCTTTTTGCTCCCCTCTGTCCTCCTCCCCACCCACCTATTCCCCCCAAAGTCAATCCCACCTGTTGTCCATGTCCATGGTTCCTTTATACTAGGTTCTTGTCTAAACTGCTTCCCTTCCTTGTCTCTTCTCCCCCTTCCCCCAAACCCCCTTCCCCCTGATGACTGAAAGCCTATTCACTGTATTCATATATTTGGTCCTGTTTTGCTTGTTGTTAGTTTTGTTCATTATTGTCCTGTAATGGGCGAGATCATATGGTATTTGTCCTTCACTGACTGGCTTATTTCACTAAGCATAATACTCTCCAGTTCCATCCATGTTGTTGCAAAGGGTAGGAGTTCCTTCTTTTTTTCTTCAGCTCTTTTTTGATGGATTAAAGTTGTTATGTCTGAGCTACATGTAAACCTATGGACTACAAGAATGTGGCCTACCTGATTTATTTCAGGCCATATATTTTTTTAACTTTTTTTTAAAGATTTTATTTATTATTTTCAGAGAGGGGAAGGAAGAGAGGCAGTGAGGGAGAGAGACATCAATGTGTGGTTGCCTTTCACTTGCCTCCAGCCACAGACCTGGCTGGAGACGGGGCTTGCAACCTGGTTATGTGCCCTGGCTAAGAATCGAACCAGTGACCTTTGGGTTTGCAGACTGGCATCTTATCCACTGTGCCACCATCCAGGGCCATGAAATGTATAGTTTTAGTATGTATTAATAAATACTTTGTAGTGTTGTGCTATGAGTTACTAATATATTTATTTAACTGTACTTGTGTTCTTTCTCCAGGGTAAAATAACAAATGCTTAATATAATTTGCTTTCAAGTTGTGCTATGTTGTTTAACTCTGCTTGTCTAAATATGAAAGATTGCTGATCTTTGGTTGTAGAGATTATATTGTGATACTAACCTTTGCTTTTAAAATAAACGTATTTTTGTCAGATGATTTGCAGGGTGCACAGTCAGAAATTGAGGCAAAACAAGAAATTCAGCATCTTCGCAAGGAATTGATTGAAGCCCAGGAGCTAGCTAGAGCAAGTAAACAAAAATGCTTTGAACTTCAAGGTGAGATCAAGATTACTTTGATTCTTTAAGGGATATGAAGGTCATGTAGTATAACTTAATGCCCCAGACTTGGAATCCAGAGAAATGGTATCTCGTTCCAGATCCAGTTTTATTGAATATGTCATCTTGGGATATTCACTTAACCTTTCTGAACTTTTATTTCACATCAGTAGAGTTCATTTGCTCTACTTCCTTCACATTATTGATGTGAACATCAAGAAAGACCTCTGCATATAAAAGATCTTAATAATCTTATCTTAAGTATGACAAAAGGAAAAATTATAATGTATATAAATTTCTAAATATTAGTTACCCTAATATTAGTTACTCAGTATCAGCCAGGGAGATTTATATTCATCAGTCAATGGGAGGAATCAGGCTAGGTTAAGACAGAATCTTCTGATGTCCCAACCTTTTCTTTTCTAGTAGCTCACTTAACCGTAGTGTCATAGGCCAATGGAGTCTCTGGTATTCCCTGGGGCTCACATTTCTGTATCATTCACAGTAACTATCTGGTTATAAGCAATTAGTACCATCGAAAGTCTTAAAGTGAGGAGAAAGTAAATGGCCTCTAGAATCCTCATATTTTCTATAAGATGTCCTCCCTGACTGTGAGGATGAAGATTCTCAAGGAGAAGTTACCACTTCCTTCCTTTTCTGCTTCTTGAAGGAATTAGACTTGGTGTTCACTTAACTTGAACCTTTTGGAAGGTCCAGGCCAATTTATTTAATTACACTGAAAAAAATATTTAGCAAAGAGCAGTTATTTAATCAGTACTTACTATTTACTTGAGAGTACATATGAGGATTTTAAGTTTGTTTTTTAAATTTAAGCTCAGAATGCTAACATCTGAGCTATCAAATTAACAGCTATCAAAAATGCTTCTCATGAATAGCACATATTATCTATAGTCTAGAAAAGTCCACTGCTCAATTGAACAGGTTTATTACTACTGTTTTGTGCTCCTAAAATGTTTAAACTATCTAACTGCTAATACTAATGATACTTACTGCCTAACTTTTGTTTTCTTCAATACGCTTGAGGAGAGAATTTTCAAGAAATTTCCAGTTGCCCAATTCTGAATACTTTCATTAGCTTACAAAGTTAGATATGCTGTGTTTTACTTTTCAGCTCTTTTGGAAGAAGAAAGAAAAGCTTATCGAAATCAGGTTGAGGAATCCGCTAAACAAATACAGGTTCTTCAAGGTATGGAACACTCCATGGGTATTCAAAAGGAATGTAAAATAAGAATGAAGAGGGTTCCCATTTTTTGTGGCTTTTGTTCTTCCCTATAACTGGTAAGCTTTTCTTAAAAAAAAAGAAGAAGAAAATATGAAGGAATACTCCCCTTTACTCCAACAATAAACATTTGGAGTGGGAAGAGCAGGGGTGAAGGTATAGATTTGGTAAGGTTGTCACTTTCTGAGTTAACTGTAGCAAGTTAGTTTGAGCTGCTCTGTGCCATCAGTACTTTTAGCTTATTGGTAGCATTATTACTAATGTTCATAACACACTTATCGTTGCAACAAAAATTGTATACCACATAAAATAGAATAATGGTCCCTGAACTTCCTTCAGTGGTAAAGCCTGCTTTTCGTAATCCCTGTATAGTGGGCTGTCATGGGGTCATTACGGAAATGACCAAAAAGACCCCTGCCTATCCAGGGGTTCTCTTTGATCCAGAGGTGCTAGTAATGTGAGGCTATAATTATAAAATACTCCAGGATTAATTTTCCTTTATTGTCAAAAAGGAAACCAATGTTATTTTTTTTAACTAGTTTAAGAGATAGTGTAAAAAGGAATTAAATAGACAAGTAATCTCACTTCAGAAGAAATGAGGAGTCATTGTATAAAGCCTGGAATATTTGCCTTAAAATATCCAAAGGAAAACCAGTCCTTGGGTTTGTTTGGTTTTTTCTTTTTTGGTTGTTTGGGTTTGGTTTGGTTTGGTTTGGTTTATCTTAGTAGGATATTTGAGTTCTTTAAAGTTTTTAATTTATTGTAGTCAAATTAGAATTTCTAGTGTAGGTTATATGTCTTTTAAATTAAAAACTGTTTAAATCCTTATTGTAGTTTAATGCTGTTATTCATTAATTTTTATAAATCTTATTTGAATCTATATTGCCATTGCCATCTTATATTGTATACAGGCAATTTTCCCTAAAGGGACTTGGTGCTGTCTTTTGTCTTAAAGCTGTTTTACCTAGGCGTTATGGATTGCCCCCTAGTGCCAGCATGTGTATTTCAGGATTTAATCCACAAATTTATGGTCATATTATTTCTGACCATTGTGTCTGTTCAGGTTTTAAACCTGCGATACTCTCTGAGGGCTTCCTACAAACTTAAAAGGCCTGATATGTTCTTTAATATTTATTTATGAATCCCCTCCTCTCCCAGCCTGAAGTCCTCTTAATTATTTTAGCTATTCTTTTCTTCTAACTAAGGAATTTTTTCTACCTATAATTTTCTTGTATTAAAGTAACCAAAACTAGTATCCTAGTCCTGAACCAAATATTTTATATAGATTACTTCTAGTTCCATCATGAGGGCAAACAACCAGAATGTTTTAAAATGTACCTCTTTGATTAGGCAGTATTCGTTAATTTGGTTAATCCAACCAATAATTTTTATTGTTTACCATGTTATTGGAGGTAGAAGCATGCATGAGATATAAAAAATAGTGGAAAGATAACAAGCAAATAAATATGTAATGTGACATCAAATAAAGGCAGAATAGTAAATAGCTTAAGAATGAGAGCCTTTTTTAGGCAAGTCATCACAGAGGAGGCTTCTAAAACATTTGAACAGTAAATTGAATCAAGAACCTTAAAGATTTTTCTAATGCTTACCATTTGACCAAACAATTCTGTATCTAAGAATGCAACCTAAGAAAAAAATTAGGATTATGTTTAAGCAATATTGTTTATAGTAATTAAAATATAATTTGCCTACAATGTCTTAAAGGGTCGGTCAAAAAAAGTTACAGTGTACATACAAAATACTTAGAAGAATAAGTACCAAATTTTAGAAGCAATTTTCTCTTTGTGGGGGAAACAAACATTACTTTGGTTTTTTTCCCTTTGTGTTTCTGTATTTTGACATTTTCTGCATTAAACACAGATTGCTTGTACAGTTTAATTGAAAGCAACAAATCACTGTTACAATCTGGACCGTGTAGTCCCGTATGAGCTGTTTTATTCCTGATTGCTATGGACTAAGAAAATGATAGCTAAATTACTTTTGTAGCCCAACTGCAGAGGTTACACATCAATATCGAGAATCTTCGGGAAGAGAAGGACAGTGAAATCACAAGCACTCGAGATAAATTGCTTAGTGCCCAAGATGAAATTTTGCTGCTTCATCAAGCAGCAGAAAAGGCTGCCTCTGAGCGAGACACTGATATTGCTTCTTTACAAGAAGAGCTTGAGAAGGTGCGAGGTGAGCTTGAGCGGTGGCGGAAAGCAGCGTCTGAATATGAGAAAGAAATCACAAGCCTGCAAAACAGTTTTCAGCTTCGCTGTCAACAGTGTGAGGACCAGCAGAGAGAGGAAGCAGCAAGGCTACAAGGTAGATGTGTGTTTTACATAAAGCCCTTAACTCTTGACAATGATAACTTTATAACTTGTAAAACTTAACCATTTAGACTAGTTTTCTCTTTAATAAAGATTGGTTGTACAAAGCAGTATCTTTTTTTAAAACATTTTTATATGTATATTTTTTAAGATTTTTATTTATTATTTAGAGGGGAAGGGAGTGAGGCAGAGAGGGAGAAAGACATCAATGTATGGTTGCCTTTCACCTGCCTCCAGCTACAGACCTGGCTGGAGACCTGGCTTGCATCCTGGTTATGTGCCCTGGCTGGGAAGTGAACCAAGCGACCTCTGGGTTCACAAGCAAGCACCTTATCCACTGTGCCACCAGCTGGGGCATAAAGCAATATCTTATATTGAAGCTATGAACATTCTTCAGCTTTGCAAGCTGTAGAATAAACCAAATTTTAAAAATAATTTTATTTATTTTAGGACTTTATTGTTTTTACAGAGAGGCAGAGAGGGAGAGAAACATCAATGTATGGTTGCCTTTCACCTGCCTCCAGCTACCGACCAGACCTGGCTGGAGGCCTGGCCTGCAACCTTGTTACATGCCCTGGCTGGGAATCGAACCAACGACCTTTGGGTTTGCAGGCTGGTGCCTTATCTACTGTGTAACCAGCCAGGGCTTATTTTATTTGAATACTATTAAAAATAATGTGTCTTATAAAAGTGAAGTGGGGCCCTAGCTGGGTAGTTCAATTGGTTGCAACAGCATCCTTTAAACCAAAAGGTTGCAAGTTCACCCCCTGGTCAGGGCACACACAAAGGTTGTGGGTTAGATCCCCATTTGGGGCACCTACTGGAGGCAACCAATAGCTGTCCCTCTCTCTTTCTCTCACTTTCCTCACCCCTTCCTCCCTTCTCTTTCCTTTTCTCTCTAAAAGCAGTAAACAAATCCTCAGGTGAGAATTAAGAAAAAGTTGTCCTGGCTGGTAACACAGTGGATAAGGTGGTGGCCTGTGAATCTAAAGGTTGCTGGTTTGATTCCCAGTCAGGGCACATAACAAGTCTCCAGCCAGATCGGTAGCTGGAGGCAGGTGAAAGGCAACCGTACATTGATGCTTCTCTCCCTTTCTTCCTCCCTCCCTGCCCTTCTCTCTAAAAATAATGAATAAAATGTTAAAAAAGGAAAAGAAAAAATGAAGTGGGGGAATTACAAAAGTTTAAGGTAATGGGACTTCCCTGAGGTGTCGATGCAGGATAATAGGAATCTAAGTATAATCATATAAAGTCTACATATTTTTGAGGGAGAAAAAAAAGCATGTTCTCTGAAATTCTCCCCTTTGTTCTCTGAATTATGGTGGAAGTTATTTTCTATGTTAATGAATATGTTTTGGATTCTTTTAGGTGAACTAGAGAAGTTGAGAAAGGAATGGAAAATATTGGAAACTGAATGCCATTCTCTAAAAAGGGAAAATGTTTTGCTCTCATCAGAACTGCAACGGCAAGAAAAGGAATTGCACAAGTATGCAAGAACTCTTTTTTTAGCTTCAAAATACTTTATTATCTTAAATTTTCATCTGAATTTAATTTTTATATTCAAATACATTTTTGGAGCAAAATGTTTAGCCAGACTTATTGGTACTTGGCAGGTTAACCATGCTAAATGAATATTTTAGCATTTTTTTCTACCACCAGCATCATCATACCCATCCTTTCTTTTTTGGTATATTCATGGAGTGTAAATTTATTAAATATTCCCTTCCCCAAAAAGAAATTCCTAAACAAACAGCAAAGATCTATAATTAATGATTGAACTTGCATTGTAAACTCAGTGGTAATAAATTTCAAATACAAGTCTGCTTTTCTTTCACATCAGTGATCCCTTCTTTTAATAAGGGTAGTCAGGAGATGACTATAGTAAAGAATTTATTCTAGCCCTAGCTGGTATGCCTCAGTGGATTGAGTGCCAGTTGGCAAACCAATGGGTCACTGTTTTGATTCCCTTGTTAGGGCACACGCCTGGGTTGTGGGCCAGGCCCCTGGTTGGGGAGATGTTCGAGGCAACTCATTGTTTCTCTCACACATCAGTGTTTCTCTCCCTCTCTTTCTCCCTCCCCTCCCCTCTTTCTAAAAATAAATTTTTTCAATTTTTTTTAAAGATTTTATTTTTTATTATTTTTAGAAAGAGGGGAAGGGAGAGAGGCAGAGAGGGAGAGAGACATCAATGTATGGTTGCCTTTCATCTGCCTCCAGCCACGGACCTGACTGGAGACCTGGCTTGCAACTTGGTTATGTGCTCTGGCTGGGGAATCAAACCCGCAACCTTTGGGTTCGCAGGCCGGTGCCCCATCCACTGTGCCACCAGCCAGGACTAAAATTTTTTGAAGAAAGAAAAGTAAGGGGAAAATATTCTATTGAAAGATACAAATTCAACTTCTGACTTTCAAGCAGACTTATATGAAGAGTAATAATATATAAAAGACCCAAGAATTCTCTAATCAGTTAAATCTTTATAACATCCAGTACCTTACAAGCAAAGCAATGACTACAGTAGATTTATTTCACCAAATTCAGTGAAGTTCTGTTTTCCCACAAACACTTGTTGCAGAGTTCAGAATTTATTTTTCCTTAAAAATGTCATCTGTTCTATGTTTTTATTTAAACAATATTTTTTTAAAATAAACAATATTTGGATTTTCATTGAGAAGATGAAAATAGTACCTATTTATTTTTGAAGCAATATTAATCCATCTCCTCCTCCCCAGTGCACCAAAAATGGCAGTAACATTATTCTCTTGCTAGCTTGTGGATATACTCCTCAAGAGCATTAAGGTTAACACAGACTCAATGATCAAGGTCAGGTCCCATATAAAACAAGCTTTGTGGAAAAACAATAAACAAAAGGACCAGATATATCAGATAATAGTAAGCCTCATTATCTGCTTAAAAAACAAAAACATTTGAAAAAATCAAGAATTAGTTGAAGAAACAAGATGTGCTGATTTATTCTTCTCACAGTACTGTGTGTTCTCAATGTCTATGCAGCACCTTTTCCTCTTTCAGTGTCATATCTTTTCATAGTCATCTCCAGCACTTAATGTGTATTACTTTTTGAATGTTCAGAGATAATTAATAATAAAAAGTATAACTAATACTTGTTTATACCATGTAAAAGTTTGTAAAAGCAATTCCAAAATATGAATAGGGCAAAATAAAGACCCCAAATACAACATATTTAGGCAAATTGTTTGGTATGAAATATGTATAAGATGATGTAAACCCTCAGTTGTTCATATTTGGAATACACTTGGGTCTTTTTTTGTTTTTTTTTTTTTAATTTTATTGTTGTTGTATTATATCCAACCCCTTTTTGCTCCCCTCTGTCCCCCTCCCACCCACCCATTCCCCCCAAAGTCAATCCCATCTGTTGTCCATGTCCATGGTTCCTTTATACTAGGTTCTTACACTTGGGTCTTAGTGAATTTATTCAGTTTGATATTCTAACAAGAAATAAGTGATGTTACCAGTATTGATTATCTTAAATTATTCTTACTGTATAATTATTGATATTTTAAAGATTTCAGACTGATTCCTCATTTTTAAGAAGTGATTAATTGGAACCTGGCAAACTGCTAAATGCTATTTCTTTACTTTAAATTTTGTTTAAGTGGTGAAAGTAAGCCAACAAACTTATTATGAATTAGAAGCATATGGTTTAAAAATATTAGGTCCCAGAGGGTGGAATATATGGTTAAGTTGTCTGCCTAAACTCACATAAACTATTTAAGACAAATTAATTCTGTTTATTAAACTTTTCTGATTTAATAGTTTTCTAGCTTTATTTGGTAAGAATACTTGTATTTAGAAGCTAGTCTTTCTTTATAGGTTCTTTTCTGCCATTTAGTTTCTAGCTATATTGGCCTGACATCAGACCCACCACCTAAGAATCTGCCTAGCATACAATCAAAATTTTATTTACATGCCATAGTACCTCAGTTACCACATTGAATCTGAGTCTTATTATTCCATATGAAAATAATAACTTTATCCTCCTTTAGCTAATTCAGTTGTGCATGGGAGCCTCATTCTTTAACACAGCTACCCTATACAGGTCTTTTGTTCTTTGTTATATGTGATGAAGAGGAATTGAATAAAGGATTTCTGCTTATGCCTATCAAGCTATTTTCATAATGGGTGAATCAGGGGATTTTAAAAATCAAGTTATAAAATAATCATAGAATTTAAGCCAAAAATTGGGTTCAGTCTTCTTATTTGACAGTGGAGAGCACTGAGATTCTCTTTGTGTTACTTGCATCCATATAATATGGTGCCTGGCACAGTTTAAGAGCTCAATAAATGCTTATTCAGAAAAATGGTATTGCACCCAAGTTTGATGTGTCTTCTCATTTGAGTAGGTTTATCTTTACTTATCAGTGGCTTCTTAACTTTGTTTCTGTCCCCCATCCTATTTGTCAAGTACTTAGCCTTTTAAGACAAGAGTTGAAATATATGCTATTCTTTCCTGTAGAATACCTACACTGAATCTTTTTTATGATAGTTAATATAATGTGATATAACAAAATAGAGTTAAGTCACTTCCTACTTGTTTTTTTAAATTTCAACCTTTGTATATATTTGAGTATCTAAAAATAAGACAGTTATAAACTTACTTGCATTTTTTAGTGTTTTAATGCTTTTTACTTATTGAAAATATCTTATCTTTTTTTACACTTTGTTTCATCCCCTGAAATCCACTCTATCCCTCCTAGTGAAATTTGTAAGGAATTTGACTTCCTGCTGTACATAGTTTCTACATGAATAACTGTCAATATTTATTTTACAGTTCTCAAAAGCAGAGTTTAGAGCTTACCAGTGATCTCAGCATCCTTCAGATGACTAGGAAAGAGCTTGAGAATCAAATGGGATCCTTGAAAGAACAGCATCTTCGGGATTCAACTGATTTAAAAACTCTCCTCAGTAAGGCTGAAAACCAAGCAAAGGATGTACAGAAAGAGGTAAAGCGAAAAGACATGATGAGCCCAGTTATGGTTGGACTTAAAGCCAAAAGCAAATCAGATATTCATGCTAGTTAGAAATAAAGTCACGTTACCTATCACAAAATTGATACTTGGAACATCTGTGTTTGGTGATTTCTAGCTGTGTATCATGGTCTACATATAGAGAGAGAATTCATCTGGAGGGTTTGGCTTCAAAATACAAGTATACATAATTACATTAAAATTTTTTCTGTATCAGTTAGTTGACCTGTATGGTAAGCCCTTTGTATGAGATCACTCAAGTCATTGTTTTTCTTTCAAAGACAATATCTTATTTAACTTAAAATACTTTGGAAAGTGAAGTGGAGCCACACCATAATGCTGTTTAAACCCCGTAGGTGGAACTAGCCTGAATAGTTACTTAAAATTTACCTCATAGCCAGCCAACCATACACATGTTCTGTAACCTTTTACTTTATTCCCAATACCCCCATCCCATCTTCCCCTTCTTCACAAAGATGCATGTTCTCTTTTCATGTCATTTGCTTAAAACCTTGACTTGGTGGCTTTTTTAAAAATCATGTTAAAAATGGTGAGGGTTGACTTTTGGAACAGAGACACCAGCCGGCCTCTTCCTAAACAAAGCTTTGAAGTCAGCAGTGGGGTTGTAAGAGCTGTGTTCAGTCCTCCCAGCTTTTTACCACTCCTGCATTGCCTCCTGACCAGCTCTGGGGATGGAGAAGGCCAATGCATCTTGATCTACTTACTGTTCAGAGCCTGTCCCAGTTGTAGACTGTTATAAACAAGGGATTAATTATAAATAGAAGGAAGTTGAAGATAATTGTTTGTCTTTAATAACAAATTTTTCCAAACTTGTTTTTTCAATGCAGTTTTCCTTTGCATTTTCCTTTCGTTGTACAATCCTGAACTTAGAAATGATTATTGTTCTGTCTACATGTTTGTTTCTACAGAAAAAGCCTGTAACATTATATGTGGCCATACTGATTTTGTAATATGTGTTCATTTTTATCCTCTTGCTAAGGATATGTGTTTGAGGAGACATCTCATTTTACTTAGAACACAAATTTTGTGCCAAAGTAAATATCTTAGTATTTAATACTGTAAGCACCTCGTGTTCTTCTAGTTCATATCCCATAATTCTTTCAAAATCTGGGAAGAATGCTGTGGTTGGAAGATGATTCTGTTGTATGTTACTATGAATGCATTACCGTTTTGTTGCATTATTTGTTTGCCTGTCTTTGGTCACTGAGCCATCAGTGTGAAATGCTTTAACTGTTTCCACAAATGGCAGTGACATGTTGTCACAGCATCTAAATTGTTGATAGCCTTTGGATTGCATTAAATGCAACATATTTTAAAATATGTCTATTTTTGTCAATATGTTTCTTTTCTATTTCCTTGTTCAGTGTTTTCCATTGTGAAATGATGTGTAGTCATCACACTCCTTCGTAATGTAAAATTGCTTCTCTTTCTGTTTGTCATAATGTCAACTATTGAATACTAGCCTGTAATGAAAATGTTCTTTAATGAGGTTCTTATATCTGTGTAATCCACTGCAAATGAATTACTACCTTTTATTAATGCACATACAGTATACTCCCTTTCAATATTTCCCCTTTGTTCTCCTTTCTCTCATAGAGTCATGCGTAATGTGCATAGTATCATCATTATGTATCTTCAGCACTGTAAAGGCTAAAATATTACCAGCTGATAAGCAAGGTTATTTAAGAAGAAAACAGAAGGTGTTGGTAATATTGTGTGGTATTTCCCTTTTAATCAGAACTGAGTTTGTTTCTCACCTCTGGCTTAGAAAACAAGATGGAGCAAAAATGATATCCAAGTGAGGTGTAAAACTAAGACTCAAGAAGGTGACCTTTGTTCCAACAATTAAATTTTTATAAATGGCAGCTTTTACTTGAACATTTAATAAAGAAAAATACATGACAATAGTACATTTTAATCCTCGGTATTAAGAGAAAAATAATGGTATATCATCTTTATATTTGACTTAAGAAAGCAGCGTCTATATATTTTAATTTAGTAGGAATTTAGTATGAATTTATAAAACAGTGAACACACAAGTTACCCCACCAAGACTAACTCAGGAAGGTTTTTGGCTTCACCATCTTGTGCTGAGGCATGAGCTCTTCCTATCAATTTCACACCTGAAGGGAAACATCAGGACCTTCCTGAATGAGCCACCTTCCTATCATTTTGCTTCACAATTCCAGGGATGGAGACATGATTAAGTACTTTGGTGTAAAGAGCAAGCTGCATATGAGAATGGTGGAAAGGGAAAGTAAGGGAAAATTTAGGTCAACAAAGCACTTTTGACCTACTCTTTTATTACTCACTGTTAAGAATCGGATTATTGAGAATTGATTATGTTCTAAGGTTCAGAGAGACTAGTCTAAGTACACTAAATTTGCCTTGGCAGCCTGCCTATAACCTCTGCCTTCTGGAAGGAAGTCCACAAACCCCACAAAAAAATAAAGCTGTCGTAAAGTCTATGACTCTTACTCCTTAACTCATTCTGTGGCATTATATGTGGGCTTGTTCTGGGAACATTGGAGGCTACTTCCTTTTCTTCCTTTTCTTTACCCATATCTTCTCATTTTCTGGTGACTTTTCTGCTAACCCTAATCCGCTCTTCTCCACTTCTATTGTTTTTAAACATTGCATCCTTCTTAGTATTTACCTGTGGAGTGCATAATGATAAGCTCCTAGTTAATGACTCCATGGTACTGTACTAGCATTAATCAGAAGCACCATATCAAGGTGTGTCCTTTATTGAAGAATTCTAGGATATAGGCAGAAAGGAACTGGAAACTTTCCAGCCTCATGGACTTTGTTTAGGGAAGAGAAGAAACTGTTCTGGTATAGCAGACCTATGGTATATTTATTTTATACTCAGCCCTTGTCTTTCTTTCTTCCTTCTAAAACCTTCAGAGATGGCAGAGTGGGGCAGCGGAGGCCGAGACAAAGGCACAGCCAGCAGCAGAGCAATCTTTGTTCTTTGACTCGAGCCCAGCTTGCATGTAAGATGCAATATCTAGAAATGGAACCAGTCTAGAATTTTTGCCTTCAGGGGCATTTAAAGTAGGGGCAAACCATATGTCATTTTTCATTGACCTCACCTGTGTTCAAGGGATAGCTAGTGCATCTGAGGATAATCAAATTATACGCAATGAACTCTTTCCCAGAGGAGGAAGGAAGCAGCATGTTTCACTATAGAAAAATATATATCAGAAACACATTTTTTAAAAGATTTTATTTACTTACGCTTAGAAAGACAGGGAGAGAAGGGGAGAAACATCAATGAGTGGTTGCCTCCTGCATGCCCTAAACTCCAGGGACCTGGCCCACAACCCAGGCATGTACCCTGACTGGGGATGGAACCACTGATCCTTTAGTTCTCTGGCCGGCACTCAATCCACTAAGCCACACAGGCCAGAGCAGAAACACATTTTAAAAAATTATTTTTAATTGATGCTTACACATTTAAGTTGAGAGATAGAGGTATCCTCAGTCATAATGGTTGGTACCCTAGACACATTTCTTTGCTTTATTTGCCTAGAAATTCACTTATCCAGAACACTTTAATAACCTATGATGCTGGATAAAGAGAGCTAATGGAAATTAGTGCTTTCTACTTTGAGACTAAAATAGCTTGGCTGACATTGCTTACCAGGATACTTTCTAACCTTGCCATTTAATTAAGCTGTGGAGTTTTTCTTCACTTGTTTTCTTTTGCTCAGTTGAAATTTTACTTTCTCCTCTCAATGGAAAAAGTGATCCTTTATATTAGAAGCAAATGACACAATGGTGACATCTTAATATTTTTTAACTCAGAGCCAGAACATTCTTACATAGAATCAAGTTAATATTAAAGACTTCTTATTACTGCAAATGATTCTTATCCTTCTTAAAACAAAAAGGCTTGACTTTGCTGTTGCAGGTGACTTAATAGGATCAGGTATATAAGCCTGACTAGAACCATAACTTCATGCCCATTTAAGTTGAGTCTGCACACTCTTTTTTCTTTGCCTTTAGTATGAAAAGACACAGACTCTACTCTCAGAACTGAAGTTGAAGTTTGAAATGACTGAGCAGGAAAAACAATCAATCACAGATGAGCTCAAACAATGTAAAGACAACCTGAAGCTGCTTGGAGAAAAAGGAAATAATGTAAGTCTTTGCAAACTTGGCTTAGCTTTGATTGAAAGGCAGGTGAGAGCCCTGAGGTTGATTCTTTAGAGGCTTTTATTATTGATTTGAGAAACTAAAGCCTGGTGGTACCCGGGAACTAAACTTTTCATTGTGAAATGCTATGATGGAATCATTGTGTTGTCAAATTGTTTTATTTAAGAAGTTGTCTCTTTAACCTGTACACCTAGAAGAACCTGAGGACTACCTGGAGAAAGAGCCTTGTTTACAATAAAATAATTACTTAAGAACTGTCAGCTTTTCCCAGCTGAATCTGAAATCCTATCATTAAACTGTCACCTGGCTCTTGTTTTTTCCCTGCTGGGAAATGAAGCATTGTACCACCAGAGACCCACTTAAGGAAGAGTAGTTCATGTTGACTCTTTAGCGTTTGGCTGTATCCAAAAATGGAAGCTTAATTATGGTTTTTATGTTACATGAATAATTTTCTCACTGAGGCACATTTCTAAAAATCTTAGTGTCTTTTTGGCCTCCCATAAATGTTAGGAAGTAATGGTGAGTTTCTGTAGAGGGTGTGTATCTATGTGTGTGGTGTGTGTGTGTATGTGTGTGTGTGTGCACATGTAGTTGGAATGTTTTAGTATAAACTGGTTTAATATTAATTAGTTTTTCATTTGTTAGAAAAGCACATATCTTTAAAAATTAATTAATGTTATGTAGCCCTGGTTGGTGACACAATGGATAAGGTTGCTGATTCATTTCCCAGCCAGGGCACATAACCAGGTTGCAAGCCAGGTCTCCAGCCAGGTCTGTAGCTGGAGACAGGTGAAAGGCAACCATATATGGATGTCTGTCTTCCCCTCTGCCTCTCTCCCTTCCCCTCTCTGAAAATAATAAATAAATAAATAAATAATCTTTTTTTAAAAATAAAATGAAGGTTATGTAAGGGAAGAAAATAAATGTTACATTATATGTTTTGGTGATCACTGCCTTTGTGGGACCTAACTGATGGATGGTGTTCAGTGTGGTTGGTTGTGCTCTGACTTATTCAATACTTTGTCATGGCTTGGGCACTGCAAGTGGGCGTGAGTCACACACTTCCTACAAAGGAAGGCACTCTGCTTAACTTGCAGCACAAGTACAAAAGACTGATTTTGCATGGCCACCACAGAATGCTTGTGAGTTCTTCCACCTGTCCTTTGCTAAAGAAAGTCTTAGATATTTTAGAAAATACAAGCTTGTTGCTTAGTTAGAAGCCTTTTAGAAGTTGATAAATTGGGTCTGGAAGCTTTATGCTAAGGAAAAATTAATAGCATTTATTTTGAAAATAAATCTCTTCCAAAATCAGAGCATAAAGTTTGATTCCACGCTTGGTTACTCCTCACTTTTATGTTAATTTATATTCCTCTGAGTTTGGAATTTCAGTCTCCCTTCTACTGAATTAACCTATGAAGACATCTAGCATAATCAGAATGGATCCCCTGTACATTTAGAAAGTTTTCAAAAGTAACCTTGCTATCTGTAGTTGTACAAACAATTTACCTTAAGGGTGAATTTCCTTTTTTAATAAATGTTGGACTTGTAGTACTAAAATATTACTAAGTAGTAACATTCATTGTAGTAATTTAACCTAATTGATTATATTCGGCAATGTAACTGAAAGGCCTGAGACTTGGCTGCCTCTATATACCAAGTGTTTATCATACATTGTGTCAGATCCCTTATTTGGCTTAGAGAGCAGAGCACACACTACGGGGCATTTATTTTTAAGCTTTAAAAAAATACCATCTCAGGCAAAAAAGGTTTGGTTTAAAAAAAAAAAAAAAGGTTTTGATGGAGAGATAAAATGAACTTCAGTCATTTCCAGTATAGTCATTGCCAAATAACGAATTTTAAGTATGGAGCAAGAGTAATGTACTGTCAAGCAGCACATCAGTTATTGAGGTATTTTCATTGCTCTGTCTTAACATTCTGCATTTCATTAGGATGTTAGGGACACCCACATGGCCCATTGCCTCCAGCTGTTCCCTTGAGACTGGTAGTTTGTCAATTTACGTACCAGAGCCCATCATTCTGGATTGTATTAGATGTCTTTAAAATCTTTGAGTCAATGTAAAACCTTAGTGCTATTACTTCTAGTACCTCAATCTTTGTACCCTTCCTCACACCCCTTTCGGGTCTAAATCATCTTATCTGATTTTTTATAGCATAAAATGATTTTAATATCCCTTCCCTTCTTTAGCCTTCCATTTTACAACCCGTCCCAGCCGTATTCATCGGCCTATTCCTGGCTTTCCTGTTTTGGTGTTTCGGTCCATTGTGGTAGAGAAAGGTACAAGCACAACTGTTGAGTCCTTGTCTGTTTGTCCCCGTCACCTGTTTGTGCCATATTTGTAATATAATGCATGGCAAAACCACACAGGTATTTTGTTACCTGAAGCAAACCCTTCATTTAGTATGCCATGTATTTTGTCATATGAATGAACTGAACAATCAACTAATCATATAACATTTTGTCTTGCTTCCTTTGTAGTAATGCTAACCATAAATTAATTCCAACCTAACCAGTTGTTAATATTCTGCCTTTAACTGAGTCTTTGTCTCTAGCAAACTAGAGTAAACTATGAATTTCTGCAATACTGGTACCCCTTCCCAATTATATTTTAATCAAATTTTAATGAGAAATGAAGAGTTTGCCTCTTTGAGGTTTTCAGCCAGCTTTCTTTCCCCTCCTCCCTTACCTCTTCTTTTCCATAGCGTAGAGTTTCTTTGTTTCAACCCTTGCCTATATTTACACTATGGCTATGAAGATGAAAAGGGATGAGATTAGCATAATGGACCATTGGCTCACAGTCTCAATGTGCATTTACTTATGAGAGTAAACATATTCCATATCTTTCTGAGCCCTGTTCTGCAACATTAGAAAAATGTCCTTAAAAGCCAACTTTCTCAATAAAAACACTAGTGAAAATAAAGCGATCAGCCATAAGGAAGTTGATATTATAAAGCCTTGTGCAAGTTAACAGGGAACAGCCCATCCATGCTTGCCTCCAACAAGCATGCATGTTAGCAGACCATATGAGGTGATCGCATGACACCGTTACACTGGACATGGTCTTTACCAGAAGTATCAGACGGGCACAGTCCCTAAGTAGCACCTCCCCATCTTGAACCCCATCTGATATTGTCTTATGTGGTTTCAAACTAGAGGATCAAAGCTTAGACCATTTTCTTTCTATCACCTTACCCACCAGCCTTTTGTATAAAACTACCCTACCAAGTGAGTCTGGTTTTTATCAAGAAATAAACATTTTAGGCAGAAATATAGTCCAGGCATCCATGTACATCAGTTAGTTGTAATATACAGGTCCTGGAGTAAATAAAGGAGGCTGAGCCAGGAGGGTTTCTCAGAGTCACTATTAACGTTTCAGCTGTAACAAACTTGAAAACTGCCCAGGATTTGCCTGAGATGTATCAGGTTTCTAAACAGCGGTCCTCTAAGTGAGTTCCTGCTGTATGGCTCTCCTTACTCCCTCACCTTTATTTCTTTTCTTTTTACAATTTATTCTTATGCAAAGATAAGATTTTTTCTAATATTCTAAGTATTCAGGACTCTCTGGAACCCAAGGGGTTAATAGGTATGAAAAGAGAGGGGAGAATGTGATACTGACTCTTGGTTTCTTTCCACACAGAAACCCTGGCCCTGGATGCCCATGTTGGCTGCCCTGGTTGCGGTAACAGCCATCGTGCTGTACGTGCCGGGTCTGGCCAGAGCTTCTCCATGAGCGTTTCTTGAATCCGTACACCGTCCTCCCTCTAGGAGCTGCATCACTCTCATGCTGGGGACAAACAGAACCATTTTCTTCCTTTTTACCTCTTAAAACAGCAGAAGTGCAAGAACACAACTCTAGGGTCATTGCTTTAAATTATATAAAATGTGTCTGTCTATAAAGAGAATGTAAAATTGTGACTTTATTGTAAGCAATAATTTGCTTGCAACTTTTCATGTAATTTTTACATTAGTATGTTGGGATTCTGAATATTATGGTGGCCTAAAGTAGGCTTCTTGGTACACCAAATTATTTATAACATTAAATTTATGGGTATTTTATTCTGAATTCTAATGACCAGATAACTCATTTTTCTGATTCAATAACTACCCAAACCAAACAACCAATACATACATGGGAAGAGAGGCCCTGTGTGCTCAGTGCCTATCAGTTTGAAATATATACATATATATATTTTTTACATATTTACGCCATTTTTACTTGTTATAAAACCACTGAGCTATTGGGAACAAGACTTAGAGACAACTCTTTGCGTGATTTTCTTTTCTTTCTTTCTTTTTTTTTTTTTTTTTTTTTAAGGAGAAATAATACACTTGGAAAATACTCTGTTCTAGTGATAATTTGGGGAATTTGTGCACGCTTATTCAGCCTTAATGTGACTTGATGATGTGGAGGACATCAACTTTGAAAAACTTTCCATGAGAGTGTGTATTTTCTTGAGCAAACTGAAGTATTCCTGGGAGCAAAAACATAGTAATTATATAACTTCAGTGCAGTAAACCAAACTGTGGAGTCAATTGGAATGTAATTTATTAAACCTCATGTATATAAAGAGATATTTTCTTTAAAAGTTACTTTTCATATACAACATTTCAGGAAGCATGATTTTTTTTCTATCATCATCTCTTCCTCCAAAGCATGTTAAATGAAGAAAGAATATCTCTTTTAGATAAGCTTTTACTGACTTAATTTGATTATGATACTTCAAAGCTAATTCATATTCAAGGTAAGCTGTTGTTACCTATCAGCAAATTTCCTGGTTGGGTATGCAAATTGTTGTTTTCTTTTCATTGTTAATTGGGGTGTTCTGTTAATGAGAATCACTATTCCCAAGATTAATAGTGTTCCATGCACAGTGAAGCACCTAAACACTGCTTGATATTATAAGTTTAAAACACAGAAGTGGTTTTGTGCAGCACCACAGTTATGTCAATAAAGTTTATTTAGATCATAGAATTATCCTAAAGTATCTCATAGAAATTTTTCATCCAATGAAGACTGGGAAGGAATGTTCAGAGAACTGGCTCAAATGTTCTGTGGCAATCCACAGGCCTAGCCAAATGTTGAAATTGAAGTTTAGGATATAATTTGCCTTGTGATGTTTGGCGGTCATTGTTTATGCTTTAAAGATTATATTTTAAGCTCTTTGGGATTTGTTGTTGGGAGGATCACTAGATTTATGGAGGAATTAGTCACAGATGACTTGTAGAAAATACTGTCATATATGGTTCATTTCATCATTTTCTGTTGCAGGAAGCCACTCCACCACAGAATGCTAATATGCCAGTGGTACCCAGTACCTCTTGTATATAGGTTATTGCAAATATTGTTCTGAAATGCTTAACTTCAGAATTACATTTTTTAAAGTAAATAATTGTTTTAAATCTATTTTGTAAAGATATAAAGAACAATAGAATTTCTGGAGTACAGATTAAACTATTTGCACTAACTCACATGATGTGCATGATTTAATAAAATAACTTTACTCTCCCTATGCATTTTTGAGTTGGATATCATTGAAATTTTTAGTACTGACTCTACTATTGGATTGTTAATAAGTCTTTTCTTTAAATGACTCTTTGTGCAACATATATATGTTTAGTGCTCTTTGGAATTTAAAAGAAAACACTGAGCTGTTTCCTCCAGGTTTTATTAGCCTTTTATTTAACTTACTGCTCTAATTTTTTTCCCTCTTTTACTATGGTTATTGCTAAAACATGACTCACTTACCAGACAAGTCTCTCTAAATGTAAAGTCTAGTATCAATATTTACTTTCTTTAAATGGAATAAATGAGTTTTTGTAGTTACTGCCATTTTTTCCTAAGCATGTAAGAAAGCCTATTCATAAGCAATACCGTCAGCTTTGTTTAGTTCACTTCCAGGTTAAATAAAGAGTAGGATTATTCATTGGTAATGATAGAGCCATTAAAAATTTTAATCATAGCAGTGAAGACTTGAACAACCCTATTATGATACATTTAAGAGTCATTCAAAGATGCTACATGGCTGGGTCAGAAAACGAAAAGAATGGTGTTGAAGCTAAACAGAACCAAATTGACATCCTGACTCTGCCTTTTATCAGCTGTGTTACATTGGGCATATCATTTATTTTCTGAGTCTCCATTTCCTCCTTTGAAAAATGGAGAGAATAGCCCTGGCTGGTGTGGCTCAGTGGATTGGCACCAGCCTGTGAACCCAAAGGTTGCTGGTTTGGTTCCCCAGTCAGGGCATATAACCAGGTTTCAAGCCAGGTATCCAGCCAGGTTCTTAGCTGGAGGCAGGTGAAAGGCAACCATACATTGATGCTTCTCTCCCTTTCTTCCTTCCTTCCTCCTTGTCCTCCTCTCTGAAAATAATGAATAAAATATTTTTTTAATGGAGAGAATAACATCTGTATGTTTAGTGGTGGTATGAAAATTAAAAAGATAGTGTATGTGAACTGTCATTTGAGTGCCAAATGACTATTTAATAAGAATGTCTTACTAGGAAAAATACTGCAAGTATTTAAGTTAGGTGAACTATTACAACTGTTTAAAATGAATTGATCGACTCAAATGTTAAGGCTTTCTCTGTGTGTGAATGAGATGAGATGTAACTGCAAAGTAATGAATCCGAAGAGAGCACCTTCACTTAGATCTTGGTTGTGTCTTTGGGAAGTAATATTCTTAGTTTGATATCGAGCCAATTGCCTACAACAGGAATGCCTGTTATAACTGCCTACAGAGCTACTTTGAGGCATGTTGCTGAAGAGTCAGAGGCTTCCAACAAGAAATAGTCAAATTGCCTAGTTTGAGCTCTCAAAAGTTACTGGGGGTAACTGATTGCCTAGTTACCCCCAGTAATTTTTGGCTGCTTCCAGTGATTATATCTATTATCAAAAAGATGGAAATCTGCTACTAACAAGGAAAACACTGCATAAAAATAACTGCATTTAAAATGTACAGCCTTTCTCCAAAAATATCATTTCTAGAAATTTACTCTGAGTGTATAATTGTGTGCACAAAATGTTAACTAACATACAGTGTAGCATTTTTTTTACAATAGTGATGGGTAAATAACCTAAATATCCAGCAATGGGTCATTGGTTATAATTGACATTGCCACTCTAGATTACTATGCTTGCACGGTACATGGCGGAGATATTCATACTATATTTTAACTAAAAGAATAACCTGTGTAGAATAACCCTCTTTTTACGGAGAAATTATGTAGACATACAGGATATGTTCATAGCAGGAGGACTCAAAAAGATTTATACCCAGCTTGCAGTAGTGCTTCTGTCCCTATGATTGTAGGTCGGTTCTCTTCTCCTTTCATCATTTCTGATTTATTTTTAGTAGTAAATATATGTTGCTTTTGTAAATTTTTAAAAAGCTATTTGATTTTTCTTTGATCAAGAAACAAAAAGAATTTTGCAGAGTTCCAAATTGGTTTTTATAATTGAATGATTAAGTAACTTGTCTAAGTATATACGTCTAAAGGAGCTAGGGTTCATTTGCACTTACTAATTATGGTGTGTTTATTTAAAAAACTAGTCACAATTTTAAACATGGTTGTATACATGTATGTAGAATTAGAACATTGAAGGAGGTCTTAGCAATCCATTCTCACACTTTTTGCCTATCAGGGAAAAAGTCCAGATGAGTTTTTACTCATAGTAAGAATGATAGTTTTAAAGTTGAGAATTAAGATGATGAGTTTTTCTTTCTTAGACCACTCCACATTGTCACCAGGCTTCAGTGATTTTATATCCATTCATTTTGCAAATACAGGTATTTGTTGAGTGTGTGATGTGAGGCACTGTGCCAGGTCCTGGGTATTGTCCCTATCCTCATAGAGCTTTTGGAGTAGAGAGGAAATACAAGCAAGAAAACTGGAAACTACAATAAAGTGAATTAGAGGAAGACATAAGATTAGGCTATGGAACTGTAACAGGACCCTTTGCGGGGGTCCTCAGTTTTAATGGGCTCATTTGCCCACCGCCAGAGATGACTCTTAATAAGAGTTTGGTGAAAAGGAAAGGTATTTTGTTTACTTGAGGGGTATACAGATTTATATTAAAGGTGCAATTATGCCGTTATGTTCCACTCCCTTTTAAAAAACACTCAAAATTAAAAAATTAAAATTAAAACACTCAAAATATATGTACCATCCTGCCCGACTGGCTAGCTTTCAAACAGACAAGCAAAAAGATACCATCTTTCAGAAACACAACAGTTCACAACTTTGCATTCCAGTTACAGATTCGAAGTTCCTGGCAGCTGCTGTACCCAATTAGGGGAGGGTCTTGCACACACTCCCCAACTCTTACACCACAGGTAATTCCCTGTCTCTGCACAAGCTGCATGTCTCCCTTTCCCCTTTCACTCCCCCCTTCTCAAACCAGGTGAGTTCTCAGGCCTGTATCTCTCTGCATGTCATTCGTGGGGGGGGGGGGAGCCTCTCTGCTTGTTCACCAGGGGAGCTGATTGAAGGCAGCCCCCTATTTTAAATCCCCTTTGATGTAATGTAGTAAGTAGTTCTGACCACTGACAGAATTTTTCATAGCACTGTAAGCCTTTTCGACACTACCCTCTATTTTCTTGGCTTGAAAAGAACAAAGGTAAGTCCACCTGGCCTTACACCAGCCCCATCCCCAAACTGCAGAGTGCAGGACTTTGGCTTTCTCCCACCCTAGCAGAACCATACCGTAGGGACGCATTCTCTCGCACTGTCAACCACCCAGTGATCTAAGCCGGAGACTTGGCTGCGGAGCCAGAGGTGAGCTTTCCTTCCAGTTAGCTGGGTGGGGGAGAGGACTCATTTCTCTCAATCTCTCCCTCTCTAAATTTTAAATGTTTATATAAACAAGACATTTGACTTAAGGTAAAACTACCTAGGACTCACTTTTTAATTTTTTTTTTTCCTCACCCAAGGACTTGCTTAGAGAGAGGGGGCTGAAGAGAGAGAAGGAGAGAAACATCAATCCTCGTCTCTCATTTGCTCTCCTAACGGACCAAACCTGCCACGTAGGCTTGTGCTCTGTTCGGAAATCAAACCTGCCAGCTTTTGGTTTACGGGGCAACACTCCACCCAACTCCACACTGTCCAGGGCTAGGATTCACTTCTTTTAATTTATCCCTACTTAAAGACAGATTGTTCTATATGTAACAGCTATGTACGGGGTGGGGGGGTGGTGGATTAAATTGTCCCTGGTTTTACAGTGACAAATGAAAACGTTAAAATTTTCATATTGGCCCTGGCTGGTGTGGCTCAGTGGATTGAGTGCCTGCCTGCAAACCAAAGGGTCAGTGGGACTGCTCCTGGGTTGCAGGCCAGGTCCCCAGTTTGGGGTGCTCAAGAAGCAATCACACATTGATGATTCCCTCTCTCCTTCTCTTTCTCTATCTAAAAATAAATAAAATCTTTTTTTTAAGGTTTCCAATTAAGGTATGCGAGGATTTTTCTGTTCAACAGTACAGCAAAATAACTTGCTGTGATATAAAGATAAGAGCTGAATGAGCATGCCACTAATGGAAAAAGGAGTGTTTTTCACAGAACCACTATTTTTTCCCATCCTATCTCCATTTGATGTCCATTAAAACATACCATTGGGCCCTGGCTGGTGTGGTTCAGTGAGTTGAGTGCTAGCCTGTGAATGGGAAGGTCACTAGTTCAATTCCCAGTCAGGGCATACACCTGGGTTGCAGGCCAGGTTCCCCACTTGGGGGTGTGAGAAGCAACCAATCGTGTATCATCTGCACATTGATGTTTCTCTCTCCCTTTCTTCCTCTCTATAAGTAAATAAAATTTTTTTAACATTATATATTATTAAAATAAAACATACCACTGGGCCCTGACTGGTGGCTCAGCATATACCTGGGTTGCAGGTTTGAGACCGGTTCAGGGCACATCAATCTTTCTCTTATCCTCCATCCCTCCCTCCCTTTATCTCTTCAAGTGAAGATTGAAAAAAAATTTAATACCAATGGCCGTTTAGTTTTTTTAAATGCAGTTACTTGTGCACATGCACCAGTTACTTGATGTACGACAAAGGAACGAAGAAGGGAAAAATGAAAGAAAACTACTGTAGTATTTAGGATGTGGTGGAACCAAATTTCAGTTTTATAATTGAGAATGTCCTCTTGGTCTGGAGGAACTGAGAAGGGTCCCCTTTGTACAGACACCTGTCTGCTGCTGGAACACATCAATTTTATCTTCATCCCCCACTACCAACTGTGCATGTGTGTCTATTTCATTGGTTGGCTGCCTATCAGCTCAGAATCTGATCTGTCTCATTGACAAACTCTTGTCATTCACAATAGGCTTTCATTAGTTTACTAAGGGGTGCCTCTTAACCTTACCCTGTATCCCAGAACCATCCTGCCCCACCACCTTCAAATTACTCTGATAGTTGTTTCCAGGCTGGACTCCTTCCTTGGGCTTTTCACTGACCAGGGCAAATGCCCAAGTCTCAGCTGCCGCTTCACAAAAGCAGTACCAGGTCCGCCTCAAACGAAAGCAGCACTGGGGGCGGCAGAAGGAGGTGGCCAGGACTGCTTTCTCTTGAAGCATCTGGTTTTGCAAATCATTAAAATCTGAGATTAGATCAAAAAACTTTGGTTCATTTACACAATGGAATTCTATATGGCAGAAAGAAAGAAAGAACGTGTACCCTTTGCAACAACATGGATGGAACTGGAGAGTATTATGCTTAGTGAAATAAGCCAGTCAGTGAAGGACAAATATCATATGATCTCACCCATTACGGGACAATAATGAGCAAAACTAACAAGCAAAACAGAACCAAGTGTATGAATACAAGGAATAGGCCTGCAGTGGTCAGTGGGAAAGGGGTTGGGGGGAGGGGGGAGGCAGAGGCAAAGAAGGGGAGCAGCTTAGACAAGAACCTAGTATAAAGGAACCATGGACATGAACAACAGGTGGGATTGACTTTGGGGGGAATGGGTGGGTGGGGAGGGAGACAAAGGGGAGCAAAAAGGGGATGGATGTAATACAACAACAATAAAATTCAAAAAAGAAAAAAAAAATCTGAGATTAATTTTCCTAGAAAAGGCATTGTGATTGGAAAGCATTTTAAAGGCTTTCTGTGCTGTCTTGCAGTTTTGCTGTTAAGTGGTTTGAACTATACCTTGCAAGTAACAGGTAAAGGCGGGGGGTGGGAGGGGGGTTGTTTTGTTTGTTTGTTTGTGTTTTAGCCAGGGAAGTAAGTGCCTTAGCCAGACTGGCTCTTTGAAAGAAACCTCCAGTTGTTGGGCTGGATTATGAATTGGTTGGAACCAGTAACCCCTTATACATAGAAGCAAGTGTTCACTATAGGTTACGGCGTGTGTTTACAGTGTTGTTCATTTAGTAGGTTAAGCAGTTGTATATTTCTTTCTAAAGATCAATCCTGGTTCAGCTCAGGTCTTATATGATTGTTACTCTGTTCTACAGGACACTGAAATAAAGCCAGTGAAAAACACAATAATAAAAATAAAAGTGAAAGGAAAGGGGACTGGGGGAGTAAGGAGCTGGCTAAGCTCCTGCTGCCCACAGCTGCTGTTCACATCATCTTTTCATTTTGACCCCTTGAATTGGCCAGAGTATATCTAGATAGTCAATCTTCACTTAAGAGATTTAAATGTCTACTCTATGAAATTACATCCAAGAGGGTTTCTTCTTTTTTTTTTGAAGAGGGTTTCTTTATCCTTAATTTTTATGTATTTGTTTGTCCCATCGTCTTGTTCCAAATAGAATCTGAAGCAGGCATTCCTGCTCAAATATTTCTTTCCCTCTTCAAAGGTAGGGATCCATTCCTGCTAAGCTGAGACTCTCTTGGTAGGTTCTTCACACAGACAAAGGAAAAGCACCAAAGGCACTAAAAACCATGACCATTTCCAGTTCTTGAAAAACAGGTTTGGTTTATGCTAAATGTTACTTCACTGTTCATAAAATCTTTGTGTAGTTATACTGTTTTGGTTTGGGCTGAAATCTTGCTCTGAGATAGTTAGCCTTTGCTTATTTAACTGCTCCATCACTCTGCCACTTCTCATGTACCCCATTACTCACTTGCAGAGAGTTAATGTGTTTGTGATATTTTTATCAACTTTTTATTTTCCTTAAAAAGTCAGTGTAGGTAGAGCTAATCATACTTTCTTCTACAAACTAAATTTAATATAGTTTTAAAATTGGACATTTTAATTTAGCACTTCATGTGGCTAATGAAATAACATTTTTTAAGAATTCATGGTGGAGAGAAAAAAAAAAAAAAGAAGAAAAAGAATCCATGGTGCCCTGGCCAAATAACTCAGTTGGTTACAGCATGGAACCAATATGCCAAGGTTGGGTTCGATTCTCCATCAGGGCACATACAAGAATGAACCAATGAATGCATGAGTAAGTGGAACCATGAAACAATGTTTCCTTCTCTGTCTCCAAAACTCAATAAATAAGATTTTTTTTTTTAATTCATGGGAAGAGTTTATTGCCATGTGACTTTAGCAAAAAAAGAAAAAAGAAAAGCTTTATGTTTTAAATACTTGAGCCAAAACTTAGGTGATGGATTATATGTGTGCTGCGTCCATATAAAACCTTTTTAATCAGTGACAATGGGTGAATACCATGAGAGCAAGTCAAGTAAAAAGAACCTTCTGCCTGCTCTAACTGTTTCTCTTTTTTTTTTTTTCTTTTAATTTTATTGTTGTTGTATTACATCCATCCCTTTTTTTCTCCCCTCTCTCCCCCACTGTTTCTCTTTGAATTCCTGAAATACCTTTATTTTTCTGGTCTCCTTTTATAGGGAAGTTCTCAAAACCTGTTGTTTTAGTTATCTATTGTATAACAAATTACCCCAAATTTATCAGCTTAAACAGCAAACATTACCTCACAAAATTTCTGAGGATCCAGGAGCTGCTTAGCTGGATGGATCAGGACCAGGGTTTCTTGAGAAGATGCAGTTAAGCTGTTAGCTGGGTCTGGAGGTTGTTTCTAAGCTCCTTCAGGTGGCTGTTAGCCTGAGGCTTCAGTTCCCCACCACCTAGGCATCCTCACAGTTGCTTAGAGGCTGCAGCCATTTTCCTTCAGAGCAAGTTACTGAAGGGAGAGAAGAGCACAGGATAGAAAAGGTTTTTTTTTTTTTTTCAATCTGGAGCGCAACATCGTCCCACTGCCATAACTTGGTCACACAGACTGACTCGGGTACAGTGGGGGTAATGAGAAGGCCACCGAGGACAGGGACACCAAGAAGCCTCAGGGATCCTCGGAAGCCAGTCTGGAGGCTGGTTCCTCAACTTCCCATTAGGAAACTTATGAATTGTTGGCTGACTTGATTTTACAAAATATATCAATATGGGAAAACTAAAGAGACCAGTAAGAATGACATCCCTCCCTTTGAGGGGACCAGAGTTTACCACCACAAAATATGACTTTGGGGCTATTGATTTTAAGCTGCTAATTAAGAAGCAAAAGACTCAGAAAAAATCTTTGACCCCTCCCATTTATCTGCCTAAAGGAATTAAGATTTTAAAACCTGCTTCAGAAGGGAAGCCTTAGCATATTTACCCTAATATACATGAACTAAGCATGGCAGACCAGGAGAAATCTAGCAAAGCTTGTTTGTTGAACTCCCCTCTGTGTCCCATTGTTTCTGGCACATTTGTTTACCATATGTTTGCTCTTTCTCATCTACAAGTGCATTGCCTACCTTCCCTTTGAAGTCCCAGACCCCTGCCCCCTTCTTATCCAGATGGCATGTCAGCCTCAACTACCTAATACAACCTCAGGTCTCACATTCTGTGGAACCCCTGCATGTACATGTGTAATACATTTTGGACATTTTCTGTTCATCTGTCTCATGTTAATGTATCAGCTTAGCCAGAATTTAGCAAGGTGGGAGGAAAATTATTTTTTGTGTCTCATACTTTATATCATTTATATTGATTCCAAACAAGTTGTGTCATGTCCAAACAAGGAAATACAGTTGGGAAATGCATTGTTTGGGATGAAGAATTATCTAAGGCCGTGTATCCTTAAGATAGCTATAATACCTACAATTTACATTTGTAGATTTACATTTAGAAGTTTTTATCAAGATTTCTCAAAGTAGATAGTTTTCTTAAAATTACGTCCTTTATCTTCTACCACTGTGTTAAAAGCTAAGGGACAGTTTTTGACACCTGGCTAGATGCACCACATCATACTCCTTCCCTATGCTATAACTGCTAGTTTCGTTTGTCTTTCCTGCTACACCATAAGCTCCCTAAAGGCGACTACTGGGGCCTTATTTGGTATATCTAGAGGCTAGTATATTGCTTAGCATATATTACTCAAGAAATACTTGTTGGATAACGGAAGCAGAAGCCAAGTCTCCCATGGAGTTGAAGCACTGCTTTTTAGTGGTAAGTGGTAGCCACTGGTAGGTAGCCTGCCCACTGGTCTGGGATAAATTCACCTTAATGGCAGTGAACATTTTATTACCTGGAACATAACTATGGAGGAGGACCTAGTTTCTACCAATTACCTAGTTAAAAGGTACTGAGTAAATATTTATTTAAGTCCTGCCTTTTCTCTGCATCTGGCCTACACAGATGCTTAAAAGATGGAGTAACGTGGTTAAAATGAGCAGGAGAGGGGGAAAGAAGCAAAACAAGAGTGAGCTAATAGTCCTGGCGGTATGGCCCAACTGGTTGGGCGTCATCCCATAAACCTCTCAGGGCACATACCTGAGTTGTGGGCTTGGTTCCTAACTGGGAGACACATAAAAGGCAGCCAATCAATGTTTCCCTCTCTTTTTCTCTCCCTTCCTCTCTCCCTAGAATCATTTTATTTATAGTCATATATAAGAGCGAGCATTTAAAACAGAGGGAAAAACATTATTCCGTACCACCCTGCACATATGGCTCTAAACTTTCTAGTAAACCAAAACTCCTAGCCAGTTACCAAAGTCAGTGTTTATAAGATTTAACAAATTACTGAAAAGTGTGAAAACGAATCTCGCAGAGCTTTTTTGAAAAAATGCATGCTGTATTCTGCTCAACTTTGCTGTAAACCTAAAATTCCTTTTTCATGTGTCTTTTTAATGCTTGCTATATGATATAAGGAATCCTAAGTGTCATCTTTTCAAAAGTATTCAAAGTAGATGAAAAAAATTACCACCATTTGTCAAAACTGGGGAAGGGTAAATGGGATTCATTATACTATTTGTTTGAAATTTCCTACAATAGTCTTGTTTTTATTTAAAGGAGAGGGAAAGGAAAAAGAGGAAGAGATATATCAGTGTAAGGGAGAAACATCAATAGGTTGCCTCTGGTGGACCTGTCCTGAAACCCAGGCATATGTCCTGATGTTGTGCTTTGCAGGACAACACCCAGCCAACTCTGAGCACACTGGTTAGAGGCCCTACAATGCTTTTCTTTTTAAGAGAGAAGGGGGAAGGAAGGGAGAAAGACAGGAGGAGGGACATTGATGTGCCAGAGATACATCAGTTGGTTGCCTCTTGCACACCCCCAACTGGGGACCTAGTCCAAAATCCAGGCATGTGCCCTGAGTGGGAATTGAATACACCACCTTTCAGTTTGCAGGCCATTGCTCAATCCATTGAGCCACACCGGCCAGGACTACAATAGTTTTTCTAAGTATGTTTTAAAACATATAGCAATCATCATACTTAATGAGATAACTTAAGTAGCATTTTTATTGAAGTCAAGAACTGGACAAAATACCCATTCTTACCCTAGATTCTCAACATTGTACCAGCTAATGCTATATAACTTAAGAAATCTAATGTAGGGGCTAGAAAGGGAAAGATAAACTTGTCATTTTCAGATCTTGTAATGATTTATATAGAAAAGCCTAGAGCATTTATCAGTTATTAAATAGCACTCAAAAGAATTGAATAAAGGTTGTTCATATAAAGCCAGTCTTTCTAAATACCAGTAACAACTAATTTTAACATGTAATAGGAAAAAATAGCCCATGTCTTACAGCAACAGGAATTATAATGTCCCTGGAATAACGCTTTGAATTAACAGAGAAATATACTATGTTCATGAAGGGGAAGGCTCAGTGTCATAAAAATGTCAGTTCTCCTGAAATGAATCTATAAATTTAATTCCAATCAAAATTCCAATGGGGTTTTTCTTTGACTTTAAAACCAATATATTTATGAAGAAAGGAGAAGATTCAAGAATTGCTAAGAAAGAATTTATGCAAAAGAGAAAGGATATTTGTTCCATCAAATATTAAGGCTTTTAATAAAGCTACAATGGTTTAGAATATAGTATAGTGGAGCTAGACATACATCAGTGGAACA
The DNA here is from genome assembly GCA_004026585.1 of Noctilio leporinus. Classification (NCBI taxonomy): domain Eukaryota; kingdom Metazoa; phylum Chordata; class Mammalia; order Chiroptera; family Noctilionidae; genus Noctilio; species Noctilio leporinus. The sequence goes on along the minus strand of PVIW01008047.1, from coordinate 31,563 downwards.
ATAGAACTCAGAAAGTAATCACTCCCCTATGGAATCTTGGTATTTTATAATAGAGATCACATTACATTATAAATCACAGAGAAATAATTCAACAAACAGTTTGAGGACAGTTGGGTTCCCATATGGAAAAAGTAAAAGCTAATCTCTATAATTTACACAAAAATAAATGTGAGGTGAATTAAAGACATTATTAGAAAAAGGGAGAGAGGGAAAATAATTTTATGACCTTGGTGTTAGATCAACCTAAGGAAGGTAAAAATAAGTTAAACGATATTAATGTTAAAAACTTTGTGCAACGAAAGATTTAATATATTATAAGATAAGCTGGAAGGTATTTACAACATATAGCAAAGGATTACTATCTCAAATTTATAAGTAACAACAATCTGGTAAGGAAAATTCAAAGGAAAAATAGTAAAAGGATATAAACTAGCAAGTCTCAGGAAAAGAATGCAGATGGCCCATAAAATATAAAAAGATCAGGGAAATGCAAACTAAAATACCAATGAGACATCATAAAAATCACCATCTTCATTTTTCTTTTAATTGTGCCCTATTTTTAGATGTCTTAAATGCAACTTTACATTTTAAATATTGAAGGTCTGACAGTGCTAAGTATTAGTAAAGGTATGAAAAAAACAGGAATTTATCATTCATTGCAGTCAAGAATGTAACTTGACATGGTCACTTGGGAGAGCAACTGAGCAGTATTTAGTAAACCTGACAGTGTGTAACACTTTTGACAAACAATATGTCCAGTGATGAGGAAAGATGCGAATTATGGCTATGTGAGGAACACTATACAACAATTGAAATTAATAAGTGGGTTTATGCTGGAGGGAATGGGGGGTACTGGGTGATGGAGGCAAAGGGGGAAAACGGGGACAACTAATAGCACAATCGATAAATTATATTTTTAGAAAATAAATGGGTTGATTGATGTAAATAAGTAAATGGGTTTATATGCTTCAACTCTGCTAGAACTCAAACAATATTGAATGAAAGACAAACCCACTCTGTTTTCTATGTAGGAAAATTGTAACTAGTGACAATAGAAAACTTCATATATTTGCTTCTGGGATTGTGGTGCAAGGAAAACGAGATTTAGAGAAGCCAAAGGAGAAACTGAAGGGATATCAGCTTTAATTGAGATGATGAATGTTTCCTTTCTTTAAAAAAGAAAGGCACAGGTGGCAGAATTTAACATTTGTTCATTTGTGATGACAGATACATAGATGTTTCTTATATTGTTCTCTGTGCTTTGTTCTTCAAGATGAGTTCTAGCCCTGGCTGGTGGCACAGTGGATAAGGTGATGGCCTGGGAACCCTAAGGTCGCTGGTTCGATTCCCAGCCAGGGGACGTAACCAGGTTTCAAGCCAGGTCTCCAGCCAGGTCTGTAACTGGAGGCAGGTGAAAGGCAACCATACATTGATGTCTGTCTTCCTTTCTGCCTCTCTCCCTCCCCCTTTCTCTGAAAATAATAAATAAAATCTTAAAAAAGAAGAAGAAGAAGAAGAGTTTTGTTTCCACTACACAGGCATATTTTACCTATACAGTGGATCCAATATTAACTGTGGGAAGTATGTCCCAAGACCCCCAGTGGATGACTGCAAGTGCAGAGAGTACCAAACCCTATGTTTATTCCTATACATACATACCTAAGGTAAAGTTTAATTTATAAATTTATAATTTATAAAAAATAGAACAATTATAACAGTATATTATAATAAAAGTTACAACGAATGACTTTGGAGCCATCATTAAGTAAAATAACGGCTACTTGAACACGAGGACGGCAATTCTGTAACAGCCGATCTGATAACCAAGTTGGCTACTACAGTGACTAAGGGGCAGAGCATGTGCTCAGTGCTGATACGCTGGGCAAGGGGATGACTCACATCCCAGGTAGAATGGGGTGGGATGGTTCAAGATTTCATCATACTACTCAGAATGGCATGCAATTTATAACCTATGATTCGTTTATTTCCGGAATTTTCCATTTAATATTTTTGGACCACGGCTGACCGCGGGTAGCTGAAACTGGAAAGTGAAACCATGGATAAGGGAACCACTGTACAAAGGGCTATTACCAAAGTGTTAGTTCTCTTTGGACAGGTATAGGTTAAGTAACCAAAAATTTTTACTCTTATTTTGTTTTGTATTATGCCTATAAAAACAAAAACAAAAACAAACAACAACAAAAAAACAGGTTTCAAAAGCACTAATACCTCTTTTGAAACTTTTTCCTCAGAATACACTACTGCCATTCTTACAGACAAAGGACCATATTCCATGCAGGTTTTCAGCAACTGGGCCTCAGGCAGGCTGTGACAATGTTCCCAACAATTGCTGCTTCGGCAGGAGTTTCTGTGAAAGTGACAAGGAATTCCTAATCAAGGGATGTTTTTTGGTCATCAACTAAAGAGTTCACCGAGTCCAACGAGTTGCTCTCGGTCTCCTGGCCTCCCAGGCCTTCCCTGGAGCAGCAGCCTCCTAGTTTTATGCTGAGGTTTTGGCTAGGACACCCTTCCTACGTGGAGCTGGTGACCAGCAATCCTAACCTGGGCAAGGCAGTCTCTCTCATCTGGACATTGGCAGTGACAGACAGGGGTCAGCTAGAAAGCAAAGAGGGCCACCTGCTTCTTGGCTCCAGCTGATTGTGTATCATGCAGGAATGTTGTCAGTAGCTTCTGAGTTTTCCAAACAAACTAGACTTGATGTTCACATTCCAGATTAAAGGGGAGGGGAGAACACACTGTGAGGCAAAGTAAACGTGTCTGCAGGCTCACCGTGGCCTACGGGGCTACCAGCTGGCGGCCTCTGTTCTAATAAAACTTCAATCTGTAAAACACCTGATGTGCCGATGCCGTACTTGGATTTCACAGAACAATAAAATGTTCCAGAAGTTTCAGAGCTACACTAGGGTTACCAATGTTTTATTTTACCAAGCAATAACATTTTTTATTTAAGAACACACATACACAGCTACTATTTACTTTCACCATTTCATTAAAGAAAGTCCATTTCACACCTCAAAAGTAGGATGTACTTAACAGTAGTCCACATTTCCTTATAAAATCCTAGAAGCCAGATTTGTTTTGTAACTGAAAATGTTTTACATTTTTGAAAGGTAATATGGCACATATAACACTCCATAATAAAATGAAAAATTTTTTCAGTGAACCATATGAATATTCAACTAAGTGGAATAAGTAAACACTATAAATAACTGGATGTCAGTTCAGGACATGATTTTTGGGTCAAATTCTTGGTGTCAAACAAAAGAAAACTGATTTTCAGACCTTTTTGGATTGTGGACCCTCTCGAAAAAGAAAAAGCCCTGTAAGTGGACCAGCTTTATGAAAACCTCAGCATGTTGCCCTTATTTTTTCAGGGCACCCTAGACCGCTGGAGATGACCCTAATGGCTGGATATTTGGGAGCTTCTTAAGTAGGCTGAGACAAGTTTTTTGTGTTTGTTTGTTTGTTTGTTTTAAGATATATTTTAAACATTTATTTTAGAAAGGGAGAAAGGAAGAGAAACATTGACTGTACGCACCCAACCTGGGGACCAACCTGCAACCCAGGCCTCTGCCCTGACCAGGAATCAAAACCAGCAGCCTCCCACTTTGCAGGATGACACCCAACCAACTGAGGCAGACTGGTGAGGGCCCAGACAAGTCTTCCTATGGTTCCCCACTTCCATCTGGCTCCCTCTTGCAACAGGGAGCACACAACCACGTAGGGCGGCATTTCATAACTAAATGTGGTCCTTGCCATTGCCGGCCTGAGGCCTTGCATATCCAAACCTCATTGGTCCTAGTTCTGAAAACTTTGCTACCCAGAACTCAACTTCTCCTTTTATGACAACTCTTCAGTTACTGGACTGTACCTCTCCAAGCTTGCATAAGTCCCAAGAAGCTTGGCTCCCTCAGTTATTCATGTGACAAGGTTGCCTTCCACGCTGAGTATCTTATGTGGCAGCCAGGGTTGGCTTGTCAGGGGTTTCAAGAATGGCTCCCAGAAGGATCTGAACTGCAAAGAATGTGGTGGGATTGGTCAGTTCAAAATAGCTTTCTGTCCATGCATCCTGGGGGAGATTTAAATGTTTGAACAGTGAAGTCATAGGATGCAACAGGAAGGCATTGCAAGGAAGGTGGTCACGCGTCAGACGTGTGTGAGTGGTTTAATGCTGACGGAGCTGGGCCTGGAGGGACAGCAGGGTTTGGGAGCAGACTGGAAGGAGAGGATTTCAGGCGGAAGAAATGGTTCAGACAGAGGGAACGGGGTGAGCATCCAGACCTTGAACTACAAAGGCTGCCCCACTGCAGTGGAAGATTGGCACTTTGGCTGTGAGGAGCCAGTGGGGTGGGCTGCCCTAAGCAGAAGGGAATTTATCAGGAGGGGGCAGTGCAGGCCATTCTCAGAAAATTCCAAGCAGCCTCCCTGCTCTGGCACCTGGAGGACTTTCTGTGACTGTACCTTCTGCCTCCACGCACTTTCCGCACCAAGAGTCACTTGTGTCTAGCTTCTCTCCCCTATTAAAAAGTGAGTGAGTAAAGCCATGGCCCACTTGCTTTTGCTGCCTGCGTTGGCCTCCCAATGGGTGGTACCTGAGATTCACCTCCATGTTATCTTCTCCAACCATCCCTTGCAAAGATTCTGATCTCAGGCTTCAGGCATTTATTGCATTTTTATGATCAAAGCTCTTGTCCTAGCAGGATGTTTTCCATACCAAGAAGCTTAAGAGGATCCAAAGTGACCCATGGGAAGAGGAATGAGGTAAATGAGATAACCACAATTTTCTCCAGCTCCTGGGTGGGTGCAGCACAAGAAAAAGAATTGGACCCTTCATTCAGCTTCTCAACCCCAAGCTAAGCACCTTAGTTAATTCAGCACATGCATACTTTTTGTCTTGACGTGATTTAAAACTTAGCAGAACATTGCACAAATAGTGCAAGGAACTCACATTTACCCTTCACCTAGATTCACTAATTGTCTGCAGTTTGCCCAATTGCTTTATCACTCTACTTACATATGTGTACACATACACACACACACCACACAATTTTTTTCTGTAATGTTTGAGGCTATCGATTCATGCATGTGTTCCTTTGCATTGATGTGTGTTTCTGAAAAACAGGACATTCTCTTGGTTTTTCACTTCTTGCTGGGAGTTTTGGTTTCTTGGCCCTGATGTGGTATTTACTGACAACTGGAGGGTGATATGAGGGGCAGGCTCATGGATCTGAGGGATTTAATCACACTCGTGCCACCGTGTCCCTTTCTTCCTAACTACAGTAGGCTCTGCAGGGACAGAAACCCATACTAACAGGAGGCAGGGGGCTGTCTTAGAAAAGTCTGCCTATTGTGTGTGGGTGAAAATGGGAGCCTTCTCAGAGCTCCAAAGCCAACTATGATTTGGGGGAGGTGGTATCAATTAAGTGAGCCAGCCTCAGACCTCACAGCAGTTTACTGTCCACGTGATGCCAGAATCCAGAAGGAAAAGGCACATGGTTGCACTTGTGGAGGAAGGTTCCTCTTCCATCTTTGCTCTTGTTGCCCCTGATAATAGTTGCAATCCTTGCAGCTGGCCTGGGCATTATCTTCCTGCTGTCACCGTCTGTACCAGGGTCCCTCGGGTCCCTCCCGCTCTTTTTTTTTTTTTTTTTTTTTCCCTCCCGCTCTTAACCAGGTTCCCAGAGCTTCTGAGATTCAGAGGCTTCCAGCAGTCTTGGACGACCTTTCACTTTAGAGCCCCACTCTTGGTGATTCCTGATGGATGGATAGACAAGCAGGTCAACCTTTGTCTTTTTCTGATTGTAAAATTAATACCTGCTTATTGAAGGCAGGGATTCAAAAATTAAGAAAAACGTAACTACAGATCTCCAGTAAGCCACCTAAACTGTAGTGCTGGTGTCCGTCCTCTGCCTCTGCCTGTGCCAGGAGTGAGCATTACGTGTAGCTAGGAACCCGCACTTTGTGGTTGTGAGGATGACATGTATTTCTGGCTCAGCTATTACTACCTAAGTAGGTGACTAAACTTTGAGATCTAGTTTCCTCATAGATTAAAATGGGGTAAAGTTCTGGCTGGTAGCTCAGTGGAAAGGCGCTGGCATGTGAACCCAAAGGTCGCTGGCTCGATTCCCAGCCAGGGGACATAACCAGGTTGCAAGCCAGGTCTCCAGCCGGGTCTGTAGCTAGAGGCAGGTGAAAGGTAACTTATACATTGATGTGTCTCTCCCTCTCTACCTCCCTCCCTTCCCCTTTCTCTAAAATTAATAAATGAAATCTTTAAAAAAAAAATAAGGTGAGGATAATAATAGTAGAACGTTTAAATAAGCTAATTCAGGTTAAGGGCTTAATCCAATGCCTCGTACAAAACAATTGCCAACACATGTTAATTCTAAACAACAAAAAAGGACTCATGTCATATTACTGTACAGCAGTCTGCTATGTTCTCTTAACGGAAGGTCATTCATTCAACACCTATTTGTTTGAATGCCTGGCATAGTGCTAAGTCTTAGCAAGTGAACTAAAATCTTTGCCCTCATGGAATTTACACTCTAGTAGGGAGAGAGACTACAAACATGTATATCTCATAAAGTATGTCATGGTCTGATAAGTTATCTGGAGGAAAATTTAGCATGATACAGCAGACAGGGACACCATTGTTAGATTGCTATTTTATATAAGTAGGTCAAAGAAGGCCTCTTTAGGAAGGCAGCATTTGAGCAGAAGTCTGAAGGAAATGTGGGGGTTGTGTGGCTATCTGAGGGAAGAACACATCTAGCAGAGGGCACAGCACATGCAAAGACCCTGAGGCAGAGGAGCATCCTTGTCATATTTGAGGATGAGTCAGGAAACTTGACTGGCCAAGGCGGAGTGAGTAAGGAAGACAGTGGTAGGAATGGAGGGCAGAGAGGTGGTGGAAACCCAGTGGTATCAGGCCCTAGAGGCCGTTGTGAGGATTGTAACTATTCCCCTAAGTGAGATGAGGACTTGAGAGGGTTGAGAGAGAGGAGGGATGCAATTAGACCCTCAGTAATTTCTCAGTATTTACTTGTGTGTTGTAAATGAAAAGCTGCCCAGCCCCTTTGACTGTCAACCAGCACCCCCACTGTGGGCCCCTCTCCACAAGGGGTCTCACTCAGTCCACTGCCTGACATGAGGCTTCCCCCCACACACTGTGTTTTCCTGGATGGGACTTTCATCTAGGTGACATGTCCAGATGCTTTTCAAGCTAGGCCTTACACCCAGCCTTACTGTGGACCTCTCACCGGTCATAGCAGCTAATGGCTGCTGTTGATCTCCAGGTCTTGTCATAAGCCAGACCCCTTCTTATCCCAGGAGCTCACTCAGTCCTCACAGCTGTCCCGATCACAGATGGTGCCATGATCCACTAGCATGCACAAGGCATTGAAGCTAGCAGGGGCAGAAGCCAGGACCCCAACCAGTCTGCCCGACTCCCAACCCCCAGGAGGCAAGAGAGAAGGCCAGAGGAATCGCACTGGCTGTCCCTCTCCAAGCCTCCACTCTGTTGAGAAAATGCCTGAGAAAGCATTATTGCAAATTTGTGTAAAGCATCACACAAATACGGGAGTAGTTAGGAAGATGATTAGAGCCTGAAACCCCAGGCTTCGGTTCGGCTCCTGATTTTTCAGATTGCTGCCTCCTCCCAGGCGTTGGCATGTCCACCCCAGACACCTAAACTCCCCTGAAATCTCAATGTATTCCCCAGCTTCTTCTCTGCTTTCTTTGAAACAAAGCAGGTCTTTTATAAAGCAAAGGAGGGGCGGGGTGGGGGGTGGCCTTGCTTGGGGGAACATGCTTTCACCTCCTTCCAGTTCACTGTTTTCATACAAAATTCCAGGGGCACAGGAAGGGCAAACAGAAGTCTCATTCATAGCTGGTGGGCCCCCAGGCTGGTGTGTTTCCCGCCTCCTTCCCTTGACTCTCATTTCAGTCTCCTGTTGAAGTGGTGACCCGCAGAAAGCTGAGGAGGTAGACTCAGCAAAGCAGATTTTGTACGGGGCTGATGGGGGAATATCCCCCTTGGAGGCCAGTGTGTGTGGTGGAAAAAGCCCTAGATTTGCTTGCTGGGAGGCTAGACTGGTTTCCAGGCTGGTTCTGCTGATTACTAGTCAAATGACCTTGGACAAGTCACTTTCCCTTTTCCCCTTTCTCTCGCCAAAGCGTGGCTCTGGAGTCAGTCCAGCGCCCCTGGCAGCAAGCTGCCTGTTCATCACTGCCAGTGCGTGCTTATTATGAAACTAGGTGCCTGCTTCTTCCCAGTTTGGTTAAGTTGGCACAGAGCTAAGCATGACGGCTCCTTGGTGGTCCTGCTAAACTGGATCTCAAGGTAAAAAAGTCTGTCCTTACATAAGACACCTGTTTTAGATTTCCCACTGCTTTCTGTCTTCAGGCCCTACACCTCCCTGATTTTTGTCACTTGAAAGTAGTTAAACTACAAACTGTATTGCACATATATATTTTTAAGAGGCTGAAGTCATCGACAGCTGGCACAGGGCACTATATGCAGGCAGGGCCTGGCAGTGGGCAGTACCAACCATGAGGATGGAGGTGCCTGTGGGGAAGGTGTCTGATCAGGAAATCCAAATTTGTCAGTCGCCATCTTTAGATGAGCATTAATGTGGCTCTGGTGCTCTGGAGGAGGTGTAACTGGACTGAGGAGATTTTGCTGAGCATTAAAGAGAATGAAAACAAATGTACACTTTCACACAGAGCGGGATGTCTTCAGGGTGGTGGTGTTCTGGAATTCTGTAACCTTTACTACATATGCTGCTGTGTGTCTGAACTTTATAGTGAGTATGTATCAATTTTAGACCACATTTCCCAAGTCTAAGTTGCCAGTGATTGAAAGACATGGTTATTTTATACAGCACCATTGAAAGCAAACTGCTACCAATTAAACGACATAAGACACATAGTACTGACCGAGATGTTTAAATATGGGGAAAATGTGTATTCTAGAATTAGTGGAATGCAGCACTGTTTTTACATGAAAAGATATTTTCCATTTTTGGGGGGGGGTGACAAATTACCTTTACCTCCCACCTTCCTGTTTAAAGCGATTTCCTCAAAAATAAATAAATAAATAAAAATATAAAAGCCAAGGGAGTATCTGAGAAAGACTTAATGTTACTTTTTTTTTTTTTTTTTTTGCACATTAAATGCCAGTTTCATTCCAGGCCCTGTGATAGGTGTGTTCCTGTCCCTGAGTCTATCAAGGCCTCCTGGGAACTGGTGGATAAGTGGTTATTTTCCGAATTAGGAAACTGATGGTCAGATTCTTGTACCTGATCACACAGTGAAATGAGTGAATGAGAAGAGGAGACTCAAACCTGCCCATTGCCCCACCTGCGTCTCATCTCATGCCTCGACGCTTTCCCCTAGAGAGACCAGTTAGCACCTGGCCCTTCTACCCGAAGCCTCGGTAAGCATTGGGATGAAGGACAAAGCCCCCTGCTCCCAGGCCCACCCTGAGCACCCACTTGTTTCTGCCTCAGGGGGAGCTGACTTCCTTCTTACACACTTTTTGCCAGAGTGAGTCAGCTTCAGAATGACCTCGCTGTCCTCACTGGGCTGTTTGGCCTTCTGCTTCATGTCACTGAGCCCAGCCCCCAGCACCTCTGGCAAGGGCTCGCAGGCATTTTCTCTGCCCCATTCCTCAGATGTGACTAGGTTAGATCAGCCCTCCCCTAGTCCTCCACCCCCCCGCCCCCCACCTTGGGTCACCACGCTGGCCTGCCAACCAAGGCTCAGAGGGCTGTTTTCCTCCTGCCTCCATTTGGGTGGACTGCCATCCATGGGGGTTTCACCTGATTTTCCCGGTGCCTGGGACAGAGGGATGACAGTACAGACACTGCCTGCCTGACAGTAGATGAAGTAAGTGTAAGTAGCAGCTTGAAGTCTAGGCTATGGCTAATTTTCAGAAGGATCCCTATACGAGTGACCACATGTCAAAGTTTATTTAACTCATTAATGAGGGAACAGCAACGTGACAAAGCTAGATAAAGAAATTTGAAGGAAAAAAAAAGTAGTTTGCTAAGGCTGTCATAACAAAGACCCACCAACTGGATAACTAAGAGCACCTGAAATGTATTCTCTCACAGTTAAAGGCAAAAGTCCAAAATTGAGGCGTAGGCAAGCTGGTTCTCCTGGAGGCTCCGAGGGGAGTCCGTCCTGCTCTCTCGGCTGCTAGCAGTGGCGGCAACACCCCACCCCACTCCACCCCCACCCCCCACCCCCGTGGAGGCCCCTGGCTAGTAGACACAGACTCTGCCTCTGTAATCACTGTGCCTTCCTCCTTGTGTCTGTAGCTTCCAAATCATCCTTTCCTTATAAGGACACCAGTCCCTGAATGTAGAGCCATCCTAACCCATTATGACCTCATCTTCACTTGATTGCATTTGCAAAGAACCTCTTTCCAAATAAGGTCGCTTTCACAGGTGGCGCTGTGTGCATGTTTGTTAGGACTTGAATACCTTTTTGGGAGACACAGTTTAACTTGTAACAGCTACCTTACTGAATTCATTTCTCATTACTCAGCATCACAGACCCCTGGCCTTGCAAGGGCAGTTTGGTGTTCGGGAAAGAGCAGAGGCACTGGCGCCTGTGGTGTCTGGTGTCTTAGGCTTGAGTGTTGGCCTATTGACAGGGCTCAGAGGAAGGCAGGGCATCTCCATGGCAGAAGTCAGTACTGCATGAAACATAAGGCCAACTTCCGGGGAACCAGCACAGTCCACTTCCCACTGTGTGACTCCTCGCTTTTCTTCACCTCTCTGGGTATCAAGTTTCCTCATCTGCGAGATATGGGTGACAATGGTACACACTCCATAAGACAGCACTTAGAGCAGCGTGTATGAAGCTCTGAATGAATGTTCACTGTTATCATCGTTTTTATTATCCTAGTCCTGCCCACTCACAGATTCACAGCTTTGTTCCTTCTGGAGTGAGAAAGGCTGTCCTACTGGAAGTACTAGAAAGTTTCCCCTCCCTCTTGGGCCTGGTCATGGCAGGAAAGAGAGAGTGTGCTCCTAGTCTCCAGGAAACAGCAAGTTTCTGATTAGGACAAAGGTGGCCTCTGCGATTTTCACCTGCCCAGGTGGTTTGCAGGCCAAAACCAGCCGGGCCCCCACACTGGCTTGCTTTTGTGAACGAACTCTTTTCTGGCTGCTTACTCTGGGTCTGGTCTGTTGGAAGGTGATTTCCCTGGTCACTTACAAGTCTCTGCAGCTGGCAGTTTCCTTTCTGAGCACTCCTACGCTCCGAAGAGCTTATCAGGGCCCAGAGGCAGAAGCTGGGAACAAGAGCCTTTCCACTGGAACTAGAAGTGGTGGGCCCTAGGTCCAGCAGACGCCAGACCCTATCGGCACCTTGTGAGCTCCTCATACACTGGTCCTGGAGAAGCCAGTACCTCCTGCCATCTGCACCCGACCGTGGGTAGCTGACATGTCCAGGTCAGGCCCTGCTGCTGCCGCTGTCCTTATCGACTGTGGAAGGAAGGCATGGGTTGGTGGACGTGAGAAGCCCCCTACCCCCAGGCCTCTCTGACACCAAGTTTGTTCATCTCAGAGTTCTCTGAGTTGAACTGAGGTGTGTGTGGTTGGGGGGTCGGGGGAGGGGCAGGCCCAGTGCTCTCCAGGCTCCTCCCGGACTGACACTTTTTTGTCTTCAAGGTCTTCTCCCTTCCAGGCCTGAGACAGAGCAGGGTTCTTCCTGGTTTTTTGTTTGGTTGGTTGGTTTGGTTTTTAAAGAGAGTGGATATTTTTAGAAAAGGCAAAATTATAAAGACAGAAAGCAAACCAGCGGTTGCCTGGGGTGGGGGTGGGGTTGCCTGAGGACTGGCAAACAGGGTGATGACAGGCTTGAAAACTGTTTGTCTGGGCGGTTGAGCTCCTGAGGAAATTCACTCATCAAACAGTAAATGAGTACTTACTGTGGGTGAATTGTATGGCATGCAAATTATTCCTCAATAAAGCTGTTTACAGTGTCCATGTGTATATATATAGTAAAAAAATGAATTCTCTTAAAACCGCAATTGGTGAGGAATTACCATCTTCTAGGTACTTGATAGCACAACCTCAATCAGTAGTTGTGAACTTGAACTTGTAAAAAAGTGGAGGGGGAGCTGAATTGGTAGCCCAGGCAGGTCCAAACTCTGCTTGGGTCTCAGTTGACCCCTCCGTGACATCCCGGTTGATGTCCTCGGAGGAGGTGAGGGGTGCCCGGTGATGGCGTCTCTGTGGTAGTTCCCCAGCCTGGCTCTCTTTGTCCTGCGAGACCCTTGGATTGTACCAGGCAGCCTGTGAGCTTCCTCTTTGCCAAAGAGCACCTCTGCCTTCCTGTCTTTGTGCAGAGAGTTTCCTCCCACCAGACCCAAGGCACAAACACAGCTGGGAACAATTGGAAAATCTGGGTTGGCCTGGCGTCGTTTGTTTCCCCCAACCCTGGCCCTGGCCCTTGACCCAGGCCACAGAAGCAACCAAGAGACTGCGCTGCAGAAAACCACGTCCAACCAAATGGCCCACGTGCCCACTGGGCGCTGCCACACTCTCCTTCCCCCTGGAGAGCTCTGACAGGTGACCTCAGCCCGGTGTACAGAGAAGATCAGAGATGAGGAGACATTTGTCCAAGGTCACGGAGCTAGTAAGTGCTGGGCTTCCCGCTTTTCCCACTAGAAGCCTCTGCCTAGGAAGAGGGCCAGGCCTGGCTCAGGGAGAAGCTGGTGAATTGGAATTGTTGGCTTGTTTGGGAGTCACCTGCCTTCCTCTCCTTCTTGTCAGAACACCAAGGCAGCTCAGCTGCCACCCATCCAGCAAGCCTTCCCTCAAACCTCCACCCACTCACCCAAGAAGTTCCTATACCCCGACTCTTCAGGGTCCTGGCAGCAGGAACCCAGAAGTGTGAGAAGAGCCCTTGTGGGAACTGTGAGGAGCTCCACCTGGAACATGAACAAAACCTGCCTCTCCCCTAAGGGCAGTGGGGAGCTCCAGAAGGGTTCTGAGCAGGGTGGGACCAGCAGGTGCGGTTTAAATAAGGTGGTTCTCGCTGCTGAGTGGATAGCCTGACCTGAGTGGGGCTGGTGGCAGGCTGGGGACACTGAGTCCCAGCTCCTCCTGTGGAGCGCTCAGGCGGGAGGGTGCGGCCTGCCCCTCCTTTACCTTTTCCCTCCTTCCTCACACTGTTCTCCCCCCACCCACCCCCCAATCCCCAGGGCCCTAAGTGCCTGCCAGTCTGAGAAACTCCAGGGACAGGGCTTCACTGCATGCTGCTGCTTCGCCCAGAGAGGGGTTAGCTGTTTTCTCCTGGAGAAAATGCCAGGGGGTAGACCCGCAGGGCAGCGTCCTGTGGAGAGTGGGGAGAAGGGAAGGGGCTCTGAACCCTCAGGCGGGGCTGGGAACAGGCCTGAGGCCAGAGTGAGTCTTGAAACAACTAGTTACTCCAGGCTGACTCAGACCCTAGGTCCCTATTATCAGGCCTGAGAAGTGATAAGGGGTCAGTTCCTGCACTGCAGATTCCTGGCCTTTGTTTGGGGCTGCCAGGAAGTGACTCGTGGGTTTTACTGTGTCTTAAGGAGTGGGGCTGACTCACGGGGGTGGGGGCCTGGGTGTGCCGGGTGGGGGGAGCTTGCAAACACCAGGCCCCACACTACCAAGCACCGAAGGGCTGGAGGAGGGAGGTCCCTGGTGGATCTGGCCTCCACACCCACCTCCACAGCAGCCAAAGAGGATTCCTTGCCCCCTAGTTTAAGATGGGAGGGGCCGCCCAGGGCGTCTCCTCTTTATGTTTCAATCAGAAAATATTTCTAGAATATTATTCCCCCGAAGTGTTGACTGCCTGCTAAGGACTAGACACTAGATTAAGGGTTTTCCTGCACTGCCTCCTGTAAACTTTACCCTGATAACAACCCTGAGGGTTGGTGTATCGCGCTCTACATCTTGCTGATGAGGAAACTGAGGCTTAGAAAGAGGAAACGAATTGTTCGGATTCACTCATACAAGAGGCAGCAAATTCGGGATTCCAGCCCAGTTCAAAATGCCTAGAAAACTCCCATGAAGTACCCAGATAGATGATAGGCAGGGCAGGGATGAGCATCAGGAGTTTGTGAACGCCCTAGGGGCCACGCATAGCTTCCACCAGGTCCTCAAAGGGGCCCAACGAGACCACTGCCCCAGGGGATCCTGCCAGGGTGGATGCGGGGCTTTTCCAGTTTCAATTCCCTCATCTGTGGGGCGTGATGAGAGGGTGGATCAGGGGTTCCCTGCGAGCCAGACAGCAGGTGAGTTCATCAATGAGCGGTAGGGTGCCCCCTCTCCTGCCCCCGCCCAGTGGCTGGCAGGCTGCTCTTCTAGGCTCTTAGAAGGGGGAGGAGGTGTGGGGCTTGAGAATGAGATAAAAGAACAGGAAATTCCCAACCCAGAGGCAGAGACAGGGCCCTATTACTCAAAACAGAAAAGCCATTCCAAAAAAGGGCAGGTTCTGATTCATGTGCTGGACATCCGTTTGTCGTCAGAATTCTGCCCTCTGGGCATTCATACGTCAGATCTGAGCCGCTCTCTGCAGCCTGCCTTCGGGTCACCTGCTACCCTGCTTGCTGGCTCCCTGGTGCTCGTGGAGAGGGAGAGCCTCTGGCAGAAAAGTCCCAGAGAAAATTCTGATCAGCTTATCTTAAATCGCCTACTTCCCTGCTTGAAAAAATCACCACGGTCTGGGGCACGGGGTTTCAGATTGGTGGAGCCTTGCTCTGCCTGCCCTTTGTTGCCCTGGATCTTCTTGGGGGGCTGGGACCAGCAGTGGAACCACACAGAATGGGTGGGCAATGGAAAGCGGACAGGGGGAGCAAGCAAAAACCAAGGGACCCCAGGAGCTAGCTCCCCACCCATCACGCCTGCCTGTACCCAGGCTGTGCTGGGCCATTCTTGTCAGGCCAAGGATTGAAGGGGCTACTCAGTGTCTTTGTTTGTTTGTTTCCTTTTTATTGTAGAGAGGGGAAGGAAGGGAGAAAGAGAGAGAGAGAAACATCAATTGGTTGCCTTCTTGCCCTCAGCCAGTATCCTGACAGAAGCAGACCACAGAGCCCCAGGACGAGACCCGGACTGGGAATTGAACTGGTGACCTTTCAGTTTGCAGGAAGATGCCCAACCAACCAAGTGAGCTACACAGACCAGGGCCCAGTATCTTACTTTATTCAAAAAATTTTCAACCTTAGCACTGTTGACATTTTATCCCAGATAATTCTTTGTTGCTGGAGACTCCTCTCTTTTGTAGAAGGTTTAGCAGTATCTCTGGTCTCTATCCACTAGAAGCCAGTAGCATCTTCCCCCTCTCTTACTGGAGCAATCAAAAAATGTCCTCAGACCTTTGTGGAATGACCCTGGGGACAACATTGCCTCAGGTTGAGATGATCTCAGAATCAGTCAGATCTTGAAATGAGGAGTCTCAGGAAACATAAGGGCAAGAGTGGGGAAGTGAGGCTGGAGAAGGCAGCTGATGCCCACTGTGTTCATGAGCAGGTTATCGCTGTGGGCAACGGGCTTGGGACCACAGCCCTGGGGAACGGTGTGGAACAGGCAGACTAAGGGACCAGGCAGTTGGAGTGTGTATGGGCCATCCCCCTTGAAGGTGCTGGGACAGACTGAGCATATCAGGCCTGCTGTGTGGCCACTGAGAGAAAGCTGGTGCTGGCAACTGACAGCTGGGCCATGAAGCTGGGCCTTACTGAAGTGGTAAGGGACAATGGCATGTGGGAACGTACTTCGTAATGCCAAACAGAATTTCCTCCTCCTTCTTCCCTTGTTTTTCCCCTTCTAGCGATATAACCATATAAGGAAGACCTACCTCTGAGGAGGGTTTGTGGGTCCTCTATGCCCTCAGACTCCTTTTAAGGGGTCCCTTACTCCAAGGTCTCCATGGTTAAGTTCATCTTTCCCACCGCTCCAGCCACATTGGTCAGCGAGAATCCTGACCCTCCTATGTCCAGGCTGTGTGACCTCAGGCAGATCTCTTAACCTCTCTGGGCTTGGATTTCTCCTATATAGGGAGAAGTGGGGCTAATGACACCTGATACATGCTTTTGGGGGTTACGTGGTGGACACACAAATAGTTTCACTGTCCTTCCTTCCATTAGTGACTTCAGAAATCATGGGACAACTTTCCCCATAGGTACTCATACTAGAGCTCACAAGTACCCTCTTGCTCAGGGTGGAGTGTGTAAAGAGAAAGACTGAGTCAGGAGACAGCTTAGACGGAGAGTCAGGAGCCCTGGGTGCTCCTGTCAGCTAACTGTAGACCAAGGCAGTTCTACCCTAACTGATACTTTTTTTTTTTTTTAAGATTTTATTTAATTATTTTAAAGAAAGGAGAACATAGGGTGGGGGGAGGGAAAGAAACATTGGTGTGCAAGAGAAACAGACTGGTTGCTTCTCACATTCCCCCAAGAAGAGGCTTGGCCTACAACCCAGGCTTGTGCCCTGGCCGGGATTCCAACTAGTGACCTTTAGGCTCTAGGCATTGTATTTCCTGACTCGCAGCCTCCCCAGCTTAGGAGAAGGGCCAGGGCCAACACCAACAATGAGGCTGAAGTGCCATTTGTGACGCCAGGAAGGGGCAAAGCCGACCGTAGGCAAGAGCACCACTTCCCTATAAAATGTGCCTTCTCCCCTCTCGGGAAGGTACTGCCTTTTGGATCCTGGTTGAAGCCCTGGAAGAGGTTTATGGGTTGAAACTACCACCTCTGTGAAGCCCTACTGGACTACCCTGTTGGCTGAGCCCTGCCGTTCGGCTCCTCCTAGCTTGCACTGAAATTGTCTGTGACCATTATGTGGATTTTTAAGTTATTGTGGTGGGAAGATTGTGTATACCTAGAATGATCTAGTATACCTAGAGAGGCCTGGGGCCTTTTCATAGCACAGAGGTCACTCAGCACACTGTAAATACTCAATGAACATCCGTAGACTGTCTCGTAGCCCCGCCAGGTGTTACATGGACATGATAACCACAGTGCCTCTCTTTGCCCACTGGGTGTGGGCCAGTGGTTGGCACCTGGGGTCTAGTGTGAAATTGCTGCTAACCAAGTCTTGGCTCTGTTTCCCACTAATCTTGAGGAAGTATCTTGACTTTTCTGTGCCTCAGTCTCCCCTTTGGTAAAATGGGAATAATAAGATCTCGGGAGTAATTAGCTAATGATAAGTAGATAGATGAATGTAAAGCCTGGGAGGAGCTCAATGCTTGTTATCTGTCCCCATTCTTGGTGGTCAGAATGCTCATGATGTGCTGTGTTTCACTGACAGCAAGATGTCACACCATTATTTTATTTCATGGGGCACCAGGAAAGAGACAACTCTGCCAATGAAACTGGTGGAAAGCTATTATCACATAAGATGTTTATTTTTATCTCATTGGAAAAGTTCCTTTATCATATAACATAGCACCCATATAAAAAATATAGTTGACATAAAGAGATTAAGATATTTTGGGGGCAGTGACAATTTTATCATGACTGCCACTTGCCAACGGTAATTGTGAGATTTGTCCACCCAGTTGCGGGGTGGTAAATGTGGAAAATGTACTTACTATAATTGATGAAATACAAAAGACAGTAATACAAGAGAAAGAAGCAAGATAATGTTGAGAGAAAAGGATGCATCTTTTAATTCTTTTGTTCATTCGTGCACTCATCAAATGGATAAGTGATATCTTCTGAGCACTCACTCTGCCAGGAATGTCTCCCAGGGAGGCCTAGGAGCTGTCAGGTGGGAAGTCCAGGTTGGGTGGGAGCCCGGAATGTGGGTCCCTCCTGCCTCCTGCTCACCCCACACAAAGGTCTCTCTCAGGTATTGCCATGTGAGGTGCTGGGAAGAAAAATGTCGCCTTGCCTGAGATTCCTGTCATTATGCACAAAGGCAGAAAGTCTAGAGCCTGCTTGTGTCTTCCTGGCTCTTGAGCTCTGTGGG
This sequence comes from Noctilio leporinus, assembly GCA_004026585.1. Classification (NCBI taxonomy): domain Eukaryota; kingdom Metazoa; phylum Chordata; class Mammalia; order Chiroptera; family Noctilionidae; genus Noctilio; species Noctilio leporinus. Next base: position 13,585 of record PVIW01008047.1, on the reverse strand, counting down.
GCCCCAGCCCCTAGCCCCAGGGAGGCAGCAGAGTCTAGAATAGGGAAGAACACAGGGTTTAGCTTCAGACACATCAGGGCTCAAGTTCCAACTCTTGCTTGTTTCCAGCTACCTGACCCTAAGCAAGTGACACTGCTTCACTGTGTGCCTCAGTTTTTCCGTCTTGGAAGTGGGCATAATAACAGTATGTCATTGATTTGGTTGTGAGGACTGAAGGAGATAATCCATGTAAAGGGCCTAACATGTAGTAAGTGCCTATTATATGTTAGCAGCCCTCATTATATGTCTATTTTAGGTGACCCACATCTGGGTCTCCCACTGGATCCAGCTGACTTCCACTTTCTACCAATCCCAGGCTTTTCTGTTTCCCCACTCTCCTCTGGCTGATATAAGGTGACCTTCAGGATCTGTTAGGGACCCTGCATTAGGTTCCCAAGGTAGGTTCTTTCTGCTCTCTTCCATTAGGAGACAGAGTGTGAGGGTTTTCAGAGACTCTAGATAGACTGGACAGGATGAGTCCTTGCATAAAATCCCATTGTGCTGGTTCGATTCCCAGCCAGGGCACATAACCAGGTTGCAAGCCAGGTCTCCAGCCAGGTCTGTAGCTGGAGGCAAGTGAAAGGCAACCATACATTGATGTCTCTCTCCCTCTCTGCTTCTCTCCCTTCCACTCTCTCTCAAAATAATATCTTATTAAAAATTAATAAAAATTAGAGAGGCAAGGAAGGGGAGCAGTTTAGACAAGAACCTAGTACAAAGGAACCATGGACATGGACAACAGGTGGGATTGACTGTGGGGGGAATGGGTGGGTGGGGAGGGGGACAAAGGGGAGCAAAAAGGGGATGGATGTAATACAACAACAATAAAATTTTTTTAAAAACTTAATAAAAAAGTTTTCAAAAATCCCATTGTGATGGGCATCGTGAGATGTGGCCCCTTGCTCACACCCGATTCTGGGGCTCATTAAAGGCTTGATGAGAGTGAGCCTGAAGCCCTTGCCCCCCTCTTTGACCTGCACTGAACCATGATGCGAGCTAGACTTAAACGTTTATTATGATAAACCATGCAGATTTGAGGCTGTTATCCTTACTATACAAGGCAATAATATGATGCAATAATATAAGAGAATAATACTTAACGCTTCCTACATGCCTGGCACTTAATCCTCTTAAGCCTTAACCTATGGGTGAGGAAACTGAGACACAGAGGGGCATCTGCTGCATAGGCTTGTGATGGGGACTCAATGAGATAATGTAGGCAAGGCTCCAGTATGAGTCAAAACCCACAGAAAGTGCTTTATAAATGTTTGCTGCTTGTGATTACTATGACTAAAGTGGCCCTAAAGAGACCAGAGGTTTGAGCTCCCCCTCCACTGTCTAGATGTGTGATCTCAGATAAAGTGTCCTTCCTTGTCTGTGTCTTAGTTCTATCCTGAGTAAAGCAGGGTTCATATCAGTACTTACCTCAGAGAGTTGGGGTGAGGGTTAAATGAGCACATACTTCACACACTTGCCAGGCAAGTCATAGCCGGCACAGAAAAGCTCAATACAATGTAGTATTGTTACTCTATCATTATTGCTACTATTGCTGTACTATCTTACATTTCACTTGGATTGGCTTTCTTAGCACTGTCATTACTGACTGCTGTTAGACTTGGGGCAATTCAGTTCACCTGAATTCCAATCTAAGTATCAGTTCTCTGACCTCATGTTCCTCGTCTGTGAAACTGGGGTTCTGGGGGAGCTGAAAGGTGCCAGGTACACAGAGGCCACTAGGTAAGTCTCACTGGTCCCAGAAGTTACCTTCCTGCCTGGCTTCCAGCTCAACATGGGGCAGGTCAGGAAGGAGTTAACCAGAGTCCTGAATGTGTCCCTGTGCCGAGATTGGTTTGGTCTCCTCTGCACTCAACCTGGTCTCCTTGCAGGGCATAAATCTCTCTGGGTGCTTGAGAGACAGAAAGGCTTAGGGAGGAAGGAGAAGGTTGAGCTGGTCCCTACCCTTATGCTAAATTAATTGTGCTCCCCAGGTCCAGAGAAATCCGGAATCCTTCAAACAAGCAGCGGCTGCCCAGCTGCCATTTTCTGCAATTACCCTGATTTCAAACATTTTCTCTAATTATCTGCATAAATCTTCTAAAGGGTCTAGAAACCTAAGGCCTTGGCATCTAAACTTAAGTATCCTGACTAAGTTTTTCATGCAGAAATAGCACCCAACACACATCAGAAAGCTTTTGATACTTAGATTGGAAAATGTGGGGTGTGGGGAAGAGCTCTCGTTGGTGTTTAATGAAGAATGGGAGCAGGGGTGAGAGGGTGAGAGTCGGTGGTTACAGGTCAGGGCAGGAGGCACTTTCAGGGCTGTGACAGACCAGCCGTCCCTGGATTACGCACCGGGTTTGGACGGCGGAGGAGGACGCAAGAAAAAGAGAAGAGACAAAGTTGGGGTCGGGAGGCTCGCCCAAGCCACGAGTCCCGTTTATTAATCACGCTAAGCTTATATGCAGGTATTACTGGCACCTGCTCAACTGAAACCAGGACGCTAAGCTAGCTGCAGAGAACAAGGCACAGCACATTCTCTGCTTTCCATGCTTCATGGGCTACAGGGTAAACACACTGAGCTGACTCCCTATACACGGTGTCCGTTCCGAGTCCACCTGGCACTAGGGCTGGCCTTGCCAAACACCCGTTCCTACTAGCTGGGCCTTGCCAAGCAGACTAGCAGTCCCTAACACAGGGCCAGAAAGGCAAAGAGTAAGCCACTGGAGGCCCATCACGCCTACCCACCCCCTACACCCCCGTGTTCACTTCAGCACACGTCATCACCCACTTCAAAACAATAAAGAAATGGCTTTATGAACCTTATAACTGTGTTCCTCTAGGAAGAAACAACTCTATTTTGATGGCAAAAGTGTCTCTACACTTCATTTGGGGAAATATCAAAGGTAGGTGCGTCTATTAGCCTTTTTTTTTTCTTCTTTTCTGCATAAGACACCACCTCAAAGGATACTGGCTTTAAACAGCAATAGGTCACCCTTCTCCTGACTTGGTGGGTTGGTTGGCCAGTTCCAGTCTGGGGCAGCTGGAACTCTGTCCCTCTCTCCAGGTGGCCTGTCATCCCCCAGGGGTCTGTTCCCATGGTGGTCTAAAGGCTTCCATCAGCAAGAGAGAGCAAGCCCCAGGGTCCCAGCACTTTTTAAGTCTACGTACATCACTTTTGCTAAGGGTCCATTGGTTGAAGGAAGTCACATGCCAAACCTAGATTTAAGGGGGTGAAATAGATTCCAACTCTTGATGGGATGGGATTAGTTGAAAATTGTGGTTTTATTCATTTATTTTAAATACGATTTTATTTATTATTTTTAGAGAGAGGTAAAGGGAGAGAGGCAGAGAAGGAGAGAGACCTCAATGTATGGTTGCCTTTCACCTGCCTCCAGCCACAGACCTGGCTGGAGACCTGGCTTGCAACCTGGTTATGCTGCCCTGGCTGGGAATCAAACCAGCAACCTTTGGGTTCACAGGCTGGCCCCTTATCCACTGTGCCACCAGCCAGGGCCTTATTCACTTATCTTTTTTTTTTTTTTTTTTTAAAGATTTTATTTCATTATTTCCAGAAAGAGGGGAAGGGAGAGAGGCAGAGAGGGAGAGAGACATCAATGTATGGTTGCATTTCACCTGCCTCCAGCCACAGACCTGACTGGAGACCTAGTTTGCAACCTGGTTATGTGCCTTGGCTGGGGAATCGAACCTGCAACCTTTGGGTTCGCAGGCCGGCGCCTTATCCACTGTGCTACCAGCCAGGGCTACTTATCTTTTTAATCCACCACATTTGTACAGTTGTGTAGTATGAACAGCCTGACAGCTTGGGTCTGGACCAAGCTTCCCCCAGGTGCCAGGGATCCCAAGAATTGTTTTCGTACTTTAATTTAATAGTTTGTTTTTATAAATTTATTTTGCTTTGTGAAGAATCATGGCACTCAGTGGTAGACCTCTGGCAACAAGTTAAAATTATCTGGGGAAGATTTTTTAAAAATACTAATACCTGGGCCCACCTCCAGAAATTCTGATTTAATTGTTCTTCAGAAGATGTTGTTTTGTTTTGTTTTGTGTTTTTAAGGATCCCTGATGATTCTAATGCACAAAGCTGAGAACTGCTGATGTAATTAATCATGCCTCTGGGCCTTTGCACATGCTATTCCTGCTGGCTGAAGACTCAGCCAGATCCTTTATGGCAGGCTTCTTCTCATCAGCTAGGTCTTGTATTAATTTCCTAGGGCTCCCATGACAAATGATCACAAACTGGGCAGCTTAAAGCAATAAAAATAAATTTTCTCAGTTCTGAAAGCCTGAAGTTAAAAGTCAAGGTGTTAGCTGGGCCAATTCTCTCTGGGGCTCTGAGGGACAAGCCGTGCCATGCCTCTCTCCTGGCTCATGGGGCTGTGGCAACCTTTGGGGTCTGTTGGCTTGGGTCTCCGCCTCTATCTTCTCAGGGCCCTCTTTTGTCTTTGTTTTGTGTCTTCTTTTTCTTCTTCTTTTTTTTTCCCCTAAGATTTTATTTATTTTTATAGAGGGGAAGAAAGGAAGAAAGAGAGGGAGAAAAATATCAATCAATGTGTGGTTGCATCTCATGCATCCCCAATCAGGAACCTGGCCTGCAACCCAGGCATGTGCTCTGACCAGGAATCACACTGGTGACCCTTTGGTTCACAGGCTGGCACCCAATCCGTTGAGCCACACCAGGCAGGGCGGTTTTGTGTCTTCTTTTCCTTCTCTTAAAAGGACATTTACCATTGGGTTTAGAGCCCACCCTAATTCAGGAGCATCTCTTCTTGAGACATTTACTTTACTACAATCACCTTATTCCAAATAAGGTCACATTCTGAGTGAGATTCTTTATGGACTTAAGTTTTGGGAGCCACAGTTCAAATCACTGCATGTCTCATCCACTTCCTTAATCGCCCCTGCTCAACGAGCCCCTACAAAGTCTGCTGTCAGTGCTGCATATTCTTCTTAGCATGAATCACTGTCTAGACGTATAAGGATTTATTATCTGTCTCCCTCCCAGTAAAATATAAACTCCCATAGATTAGGGACCATATTTGTCTTGCTCTCTACTGTATCCCCCAATTCCTTTTTTTCTTTGAAAAATGTATTTTTTTAAACTTTATTATTTTAGAGAGAGGGGAAGGGGAAGAGACAGAGAGGGAGAGAAACATCAATGTATGGTTGCCTTTCACCTGCCTTCAGCTATGGACCTGGCTGGAGACCTGGCTTACAACCTGTTTATGTGCCCCGGCTGGAAATCGAGGCAGTGACTTGGGGTTTATGCCAGCAGCCAGGGCAAAATATGTATTTTTTTTGTTTAGTTTAATATATTCATAAATTTTAAAATTCATAAAATTTGTTACTATTTCAGTTTATAGCCAACTACCTAATTACATTTGCAATATATTCTTCAGTCTCTGTTCATGATTTTTTTTTCCGACTTGATGATATAAATTTTTTTCTTTTCTTTTTTTAAAATTTTATTGTTGTTGTATTATATCCATCCCCTTTTTGCTCCCCTCTGTCCCCCTCCCCACCCACACACTTTCCCACAAAGTCAGTCCCACCTGTTGTCCATGTCCATGGTTCCTTTATACTAGGTTCTTGTCTAAGCTGCTCCCCTTCCCTGCCTCTGCCTCCCCCTTCCCCACAACCCCTTTCCCCCTGACCACTGAAGGCCTATTCACTGTATTCATATATTTGGTTCTGTTTTGCTTGTTGTTAGTTTTGTTCATTATTGTCCTATAATGGGTGAGATCATATGATATTTGTTCTTCGCTGACTGGCTTATTTCACTAAGCATAATACTCTCCAGTTCCATCCATGTTGTTGCAAAGGGTAGGAACTCCTTCTTTCTTTCTGCTATATAGTATTCCATTGTGTAAATGTACCCAAGTTTTTTGATCCAATCATCTACTGATGGGCACTTGGGCTGTTTCCAGCACTTGGCTATTGTAAATAGTGCTGCTATGGTTCTTATGAATTGGTGTTTCAGGATTCTTTGGGTATAGTCCAAGTAGTGGAATCTCTGGATCAAAAGGAAGTTCCATTTTTAGTTTTTTAAGGAAACCCCATACTGTTTTCCACAGTGGCTGCACCAGCCTACATTCCCACCAACAGTGCCCCAGGGTTCCCTTTGCCCCACATCCTCACCAACATTTGTTGTTTGTTGATTTGTTGATGATTGCCATTCTGGCAGGTGTGAGGTGGTATCTTATTGTGGTTTTAATTTGCACCTCTCTGATGGCTAGTGATGTTGAGCATTCTTTCATATGCCTCTGGGCCCTTTGTATATCTTCCTCAGTGAGTTGTCTGTTCAGGTCCTTTGCCCATTTTTTAATTGAGCTGTCTGTCTCCCTGGTGTTGAGTCGCATTAGTTCTTTATATATTTTGGAGATCAGACCCTTATCTGAGGTATCATTGGCAATTATGTTTTTCCATACAGTTGGTTCCCTTTGAATTTTGCTGATATTTTCTTTAGCTAAACAGAAACTTTTCAATTTGATATAGTCCCATTTGTATATTTGTTCTATAATAGAACAAATATTCCTTTGCCCTTGGTGAAGTAACAGAAAACATATTTCTGCGTAGGATATCCAAAAGTTTACTGCCTATATTTTTCTCCAGGACCTTTATGGTGGCACCGCTTATGTTTAAATCCTTTACCCATCCAAAAAATGTATTTTTATTGATTTTTTTTTTTTTTTTTTTTTGAGAGAGAGAGACTGATTTGTTTTTCCACTTACTTATGCATTCATTGGCTGATTCTTGTATGTGTGCAGACCAGGGAATGAACTGCAACCCTGGCATTTCTCAATGATGCTCCAACCCACTGAGCTACCCTGCCAGGGCTCCTCCAATTCCTAGTACAGTGCCTGGCACATAATGAACACCCAATAAATATGTGTTAAATGAATAAACAAAAGCTTTCTTCTTTGCTTTACTTGCTAGGAAGCTCAGGGCTAAAATGGTGACTTATCTCTAGTAAGTGGACTCATGAATCCGCTTTATTTCAACCTCAGTCCTGGGCTCCTTTTACTCTTATTTTCATTTCATCTCCAGTTTCCTTTTTTTTTTTTTTTTTTAAGGAAAGGATGTTGTTGTTGTTTTTAAAAAAGATTTTATTTATTATTTTTAGAGAGAGGGGAAGGGAGAGAGGCAGAGAGGGAGCGAGGGAGAGAAACATCAATGTACAGTTGCCTTTCACCTGCCTCCAGCTAGGGACTTGACCGGAGACCTGGCTTGCAAACTGGTTACGTGCCCTGGCTGGGAATTGAACCAGCAACGTTTTGGTTTGTAGGCCAGCACCTTATCCACTGTGCTACCAGCCAGGGCTCCAGTTTCCTATTTCTCTTTAATTTATTTTATCTTGTTATATTGCATTTGGATATCTTTTTAGACTGCCTTAAGTTATTTATTCTGCAAAGATTTATTGAGCCTTCTAGCACCTACAAGGCACTGGTCTAGGCCTAGGGATACATCAGTGAACAAAACAAAGGTTCCTGCCTTTGAAGCTTCTAGTTTAATGAGGGCAGGTAGAATATAGCAAAAGGCACAGTAAGTTATGCAGAACAATCGAAAGTGAAAAGTAAAGCAGGGTATGGTTATGATTGTAAAGGCATGAAGTTGTTACTTTGATATCCTCTAGGAAAAAGAGAGTATTATTTGAATCAGTTCATTGTATCAAGCGTGATAATAGAATTAAGACTACATATGAAGAGATAAATACTAATGTAGGGGTGAAATGACAAAATGTCTGGAATTTGCTTTAAACTGCTTTTTTTTCTTTTTTTTTTAAAAAAAGGAAGAATGGACAAGGATAAATGAAGCAAGTAAGGTAAAAATTGTGATGTTGAATCTAGGTGATGGGTATATGGAAGTTCATTGAGCCATTTTTCTACTATTGTGAATATTTGAAATTTTTCATAATAAATTTTTTTGTCTTTTTTTTTTTTTTTAAGACTTTATTCATTATTTTCAGAGAGAAGGGCAGGAAGGGAGGAAGAAAGGGAGAGAAGCATCAATGTATGATTGCCTTTTATCTGCCTCCAGGTAAGGACCTGGTTAGAGACCTGGCCTGCAACCTGGTTACGTGCCCTGGCTGGGGAATCCAACCAGGGACCTTTGGGTTTGCAAGCCGGTGCCAATCCACTGAGCCACACCAGCCAGGGCTTTTTTTTGCCTTTTTAAAATTGACCCCTCTAACCCTTTGCCTGCAGTTCATTGGCATCAAGTATGTTCACTCACACTGCTCGGCAATCATCACCACCTACAGAACTTCTTCATCTGGTCCGTCCCCCTGACTGGAGGTAGAACAACCCCTATCCAAACTGGGGCTGACTCAGCTCAGCTGTTTACTGGAAAGTTAAGCTGCTCTCTCCTCATCCTGCCTTCCAGGAAAACCAGGCTCTTTGGAAACCGGGGACTAGAGCTTGCCTCCTCTAGCCTGGGGGTGGGGAGAGGCGAGGCGAGGCTGGGGAAGGAGGAGGAGGAGCTGGAGGGGCGGGATTGCTCTGACCTAATGACGTTCTTGGAGCCAGAGAATGGGTGGGCCATCTCTCCTTCAGCCTCCGAAAGTCTTCCGTCGTGAGTTAGAGGCCAACTTCCCGACTGAAGGGGAGTCCAGTGTGCCCCAAGGACCCCCTTGTAGGAAGCAACTGTCTGCTCCCATTGGTGGTGGTGGGGGGGGAGCACAGCACAAACCTACGTTCAAGTCTCCACTCTGCCATGTTCTGCTGTGAGACCCTGAGCAAGTTATTTAAACTGTCTGAGCTCAGCTGTCATCTGTGAAATGGTGGTATCTCAGGGTTGCTTTGAGGACTAAATTAGATACTCTAATCCTTTGCATAGTTTCTAGGGCATGGGTTTTGCTCAGTAAATATTAGTTACCTAGAAATAGTAGTTACCTAGAAAGCTAACATTTAAAGACAAGGTACTTTTTCCTTAGATGGTGGGGGTACCCTCACTAGGTCGGAAGAGACCAGCAGTGACCCAACCCAGGCTAGGGAAGGAGGGGTTGGGGGCAGGGTGGTGGACGACGGCTGGTATAAGTAGTGGGTACCTGTATTCAAAATCCCAGCTCCACCTGTCATTAACTGCGCTGTTGGGCAAAACACTTAATAACCTGTGGATCTCAGTTTCTCCCTTTGTAGAATGGGGGAAATAATATCAGCCTCACAGGCTCACTCCTACATAAAGCACTTAGAATGCTCCCTGGAACATGTTGAGTCTGTGTTGGCCATAAGTCTGTATTCTAGGGTCTGTTAGTCCTCCTCATCCACACCCAGTCATAACGATAACAGTAATAACATCAGCAGCCTCTGTTTAATATCCTCTCACTTAGATATTCTCTCAATGAACCCATGATACCATTCTCACCATATAGGTGGGGAAACTGAGGCTCAGGAATTCTGGGTAAGGTGCCTATGATTACAATGGTAGAAACAGGATTTGAATTCGAGTCCTCCTGGCTTCAGAGTCCACATTTTTGGCCATTTACTAAGTTGCACTTAAGATCCATCACTGAATTTTTATGGGGACTGTGGGAGAGGTGGAGATAAACCCTCGTAGAATGTGTATACCTCCAGACAGTGGCTGGCAAATACCGAAGCATCATTCAGCATGCTATGAGTACTTGGAGAGAGGGGTGGGCAGAATCCTGAGAAGCTGGAAAGGCCTGCAGGAGGAGGAGGTCTGACCAGCCCTCAGGACCAAGTAGGATTGGGACTGGGGCATTGAGAAGGGTGTAGCTTCAGCTGGGGGGCAAAGGTGTGGAGGTGCAGCTGGGCAGGGCCCTGTGGGACCTCTGCCAAGGGCAGTGCCAGGGATAAAATCAGGACAGGGAAGTGGAATTCAGGCACAAAGCGAAAGGCTGAGGGCCACGCCAGGACCCGTGCTCTCTTCTTTCCCTTCTTCAAAGACCCAAAGGACTTGAGCTCTCAACTGGAAATTATTGTCCCTACTCCTCAAAATCCCAGAGTATGGAGACTCAAGGAAATAACAGGCCTCCTGCTGGGACTCAGCCTAGGGCAGAGATCAAGGAGAGTCAACAGGGCCTTTTAGCCTCTTTATTGGTTTGCTCTCTCAGGGTGAACTCACCCCATGGGGCAGCTGGAGAGCACACCCAGGACACGCCTCCAGCATTCCTCTCCCCCGCAGGACCAGGAGCTGGACCCAGTCCTGACACTCCCTCCCTCCAAAACCAAATCCAACTCATCAACGAAGATGGAAATTTTCCTGAAGCCTTCTTAGGAATTTAATAGGCAAGTTTCTTAGCTTAGTAAGGCTTACTGAAAATCCTGCCTCCCAGTCAGCTTCCTTCCCTAGGCACTGTTTTCCTGAAGCCTCCGCTTCATGCCTCCTCTCTGCCCCTCCAGCCACTCCTTCCCCTCTTGCCCTCCAAATCCCAGCCGCCCTCAGCGTCACACTTAGGCACACCGAAGGCCATTAGCCCTTAGCAGGGCTGGGTACATAACTTGCAGATCCTGATGTCAAATGGAAATGTGGGGCCCTATGTTGAGAAATTATGAAGAATTTCAAGATATTGACAGCAGAGTATGAAATCAAGTGCTGGGTCCTTCCAATCACAGAATGCTGTCAACTGCAAGGGCTTCGTGGCCATGAAGCTGACCCCGGCCCTTGGTGCATGCCCCACATGGACTAGAATATCAAGTGTTCAAGAATTTTAGAGCAAAAGCCTGAGGTTCACACCCCCACCCCCCAAAAAATAAAAATAAAAGAAAGAAAGAAAAAAACAACACAAAGCATATTGGAGGATGCCTGCTCTGGGCTGTTCCCACCCCTGATCCTCAAGCTCTCACTTTCTACCCTGCCCTTAAGCCCGTGGAAGAAAAGTTTGAGTTCTCATATTTGAACAGATCATGTCTTTGCAAGTGCTTCCACGTGTTCTTTATGAAAGCAGTTACCATCCCATTTTTCAGCTAGGCAAACGGAGATCCAGAAAGGATCTCAGTGAGGAGCTGTCTCCTTACTGTCAGTAGCATACATGGCACCCAAACTATGGCTTCCAGACCCTTGAGCTTGGAGCCATTCCCATCAAAAAAGAGCCCAGACACCAGCTAGAGTGAATGCACAAATGATGCAAACCACAACAGTGAGGCAGTTTATATTATTTCCAGTGTAACAGCAATTTCTCATGTTGAAGTGGCCTCGCCCAACCCCAGACCAACATCAGGCCCCAACAGCAGACCTGACCAGAGGGAATGCTGATGGAAATGTGAGAAATGTCCCCATCCTTCCCTGACTCATCCCAGCTGGTGCTCCTGAGACCATAGACTAAAGAAGGCAAACTTTTATTCCAAAATGTTTATAGTAGGCTTATTTGTTTATTTGATTCCTCATTGAAACTTAGGGCCCATTTTATTCTTTTATTTTTATTTTGAGAGTACATTTATTAAAGTGGGGGACTGTGAAACAAGGAGGGGCCCAGGAGAGAAGCCGCAGGGGAGACCCTAGGCGGGGCTGCGTTGGCTCCCTAGAAACTTTCCGGGGGAGGGGCGGGGGAAGCGAACCAAGGGCGCTGCCTCAGCCTACTGGAGTCAGAGAAATCGGGGTCTTGGAAGAGGTTCAGGGCTTAGCCTGGGACAGGCTGCTGCTGCTTATTGCCCCCCTGACTGCAAGTCTCAGGGCGTCCCTCAGAGTTTAGGACTTGCTTGCCTGTGGGGGAAGAAGAAGGAGAAAGGAGAGGTGTGGATGGGCTCCCAGGACGGGAGTGGGGGCTGGGTCCTTTGTCTTGAGGGTTTTAAAGCCTGGGTGTTTAGGGGCGGTCTTAGGGAAGCATCTCAATAGACTATTCATCAGCTTTTCCAGGTGTATCCTTCCTGGGCCATGGTCCCCACTGATGGGTCAGTGCTAGGGCAGGGCTCATTAGTCATGCAACTCAGCCCTGGTGTCACCTGCCTGTTTTTGCTGCTTTTCTGAGTTTGGAGCTGAAATACAACTGAGGCTTAGGTATTATCTCTGGGGAGGAAAGGCCAGGGGGTCTAAACCACATGGCCAGTGATATTTGCCAAGGAAAGAAAGGTCATTCTGATGTGAGGTCTGATGTCAGCTTTGCCCGTGGCTAGGTAGCCAGGCCTTTCTACCCTCCTGGCCTTCTGTTTCTGGCTGTGAATTGCTCGGCCAGTTTGTTAAACTATTTGTCTCAGTTTCCCCATTCCGCTAAAGGGATTTTCCTAGCTGCTTATTGTCCTGCCTCATTTCCCCCTCAGAGACTTCCATCCCTAAAATCTTTCTTTTAAAAAAATTTTTTTTTTTATTTTATTTATTCACTGTAGAGAGACAAGAAGGGAGAGAGAGGGGTTGGGAGAGGAGGGAGAGAGAAACACTTGTTTGTTGTTCCACTTATTTGTGCATTCATTGTTGTTTCTTGTATGTGCCCTGACTGGGGTTTGAATCTGCAATCTTGGCATATCAGGGGTGATGCTCTAACTACTGAGCTACCCAGCCAGGGCCAACACCTGAAATCTTTTAGGGGGAATGAGGGAGGGTAGCATGTCTCCAGTAACTACTTCCTCTGCTGACAAGGCCAGTGGTCCCTCCCTATGTAAGGTATGAAAGTCTCTCCCTGCCTGATCTAAGGGGGATAAGAAAATGGGACTGAGACTGGAACAGAGAGGCTGTTAGCTGATTCTTCCAGAGTAGGGATAAACTAGAATCCCTGAAGTATCATCATCTTGATATTGAATTGTTCTATTATTCCAGAGGCAAAGTTGGCAGCTTGCTTCATATTTCATTGACTCAATTATGTAGTCCTGGTCAGTACAGCTGATGGCTGATTATGAGACCTCTACCTAGTACCAGGATGAGGGGCACTGGACAATGCATCAGTTCAGTTTTCCTTAGAATTCTATTTATCTTTGTCCTGTTTAAAGGTACAGTTTGTAAACGTACTTTTGAAAATCTCAAGCATTGGATTGCCACCCAAATGTTGGCAAAGGACTGATAAATTTGTCACAGGAGAAACTCCCAGAAACTTGGTCCTTCTTGCAGACACAGTAAAGAATTACAGATCAGCAAGCCTATTAGCATGCAGGCAAAGTTTATTATGGGAAAGCAAAAGCAAGAGTGGCAGAAGCAGGCTGGCAAGAGCAAGGTGACCAGCACCTGGGTGGCCAGAGGTCTGGTGGACAAAAATAGGTGGCCAGGATCCTGGTGGCCTGAGGATCCCTGGTCAGAGGCTGGGTGGCCAAGGCTCACCGTGTGGTCCAAGGGCCAAGAGAGCAAATGCTTTGTTCTGAGGATGTATATAGTTGGCCAGATTAGGGTGAGGGAGTTACGTATTGGTGGACAGGTAAGGATGGTGCCAGCTTTCCCCTGGGGAGACGTGACTACCCAAACGTAGGTATGTGTGGGGGTCTGTTAGCCCAAACCCTTATCTTTCCCTAGACTCTACTTGTTCATTTTGCATATGTAATAGGAGGCAGGCAGTTAACCAAAACTGTTTTCTTTTTCTTTTTTTTTTTCTTTTAATTTTATTGTTGTTGTATTACATCCATCCCCTTTTTGCTCCCCTCTGTCCCCC
>PVIW01008046.1:0-65297 GCA_004026585.1 Noctilio leporinus | reverse complement strand
CTGATCCCTTTTACAACAAACTCCTTGGAGGGGTGGTCCAGACCCAGTCTGCACATCTTGCCCTCCATCCCCGCCCAAACCCAACCCAACTTCTCCCCAAAACTGGGTCGTCACAAAAACCTCTGCAAGCAAGCTTGCTGGTCAGTTCCGGGTCTTTGTGCTCCTGTTGAGTGTGACACTCAGGACCGCTTTCTCCCCTGGGACATCACCCCTGGGACATCATGGCCTCCTTCCTCCCTGCAGCCCCTGGGCAGCCTCCCCGCTGGGTCCTCCTCGGAGGTCTCGCCCAGGGATCTTCGGCTACACGGTGACAGCTCCCACACGGCTGTCCCCAGCCACAGTGCAGCCTGCGTGTCCGGGAGACCTCACGACAGCAGCCCTGCCGCGCTCCCCACCACGTGCTCTTCCCGCCTCTGAAGATGGCAACTCCACTCCTCCCAACACACCCAGCAACTCTCTGCTTTCTCCCTCACACCCCGCAGATCGTCTGCCTGGCCTTCAAAGTACCCAGAACCTAACCATCCCCAGGCACCCAAGGCTCCAGCCCACTGGGGCTTCTCACCCATCTGTCGACCCCCCGCACCCCGCTCCCTGTCAGCCTTCGCTGCAAGGCCCCCCAGCCCCCTCCCTCCGCCAGTACCTCAGCCCACTCCCGACGCTCCTTCCACCCACCTCTGGGCACTCAACGCCCACCAGCCCCAGCGCTCCTAAGCATGTCGGTGATGCTCCCGCCAGAGGACCACCCCCAGTTAGATGCACAGTTCACTCCCTCGTGCAACATCACCTTCCAAAAGGTCTGGGGACGGAGCCCCCATGGAGAGCAGCCCCGCCCCTCCAGAGCCATTAAACCAAAGCCATTAACCGGCTGCCTCCTGCTGGGGGCAACACTGAAGACAGAAGAGGGGCTGCTGGCTCGTCACTGCGGTGGTAGCACTTCCACAGCAGATGGCAGAGGGCGGGGCCGCAGGGGGACCTGAGGGTGACTCAGCGGCCACAGCCTTGTCACTTCTGGGAACCCCTCTTCAGCACGCACTTCCACGCCGGTGGTTTGGGTTTCTATTCACAAGCCTGGGGTGAGACGCAGGCACTGCTGGGGGTCCTGTTGTGTTCGGTACCAAACTGGTTCAGGACGTTTAACTGGTTTCAGAGGAGAGAGAACCCACAGCCAGCAACCAACGTGTCTTCGGGGCTCTCAGAACCCGGGGCCCCGGGGCCCTGACCGGGTGCCGCCCCACCCTGTGGCAGCCTCAGGAGCGAGGGGGCCCGGTCCCCGCAGCCACTGTCCCCACATCCCTCGACCTGCCCTGTGGGAGCTGCGACAAAATGGAGGAGGCAGGACTCTCAGCCTCTACTTCCTCCAACCGTATAGGAATCTGCCCCGCCCCCGCCCCCATTCACTGAGGGCCTGCGGCCCCTGGGGATCCAGAAGCACAAAAGGAAAAGCAAAGTCCGGCCAGAGGTTGCCAGAGAATCTGAAGGGCAGGCCTCACAGGAACTGAGGGCCTGGGACTTCCCCGGCTGGCGGGCGGGCAGGGCTCAGAGGACCTGCCTCGCCTCTGCCCTGCTAGCAGGCGTGCACACAAAACCAGGCAGCTGGGACACGTGGTCCGCGCTGTGCTGGCGTCTGCTGGGCAGCACAGTGGACTTCACAAGGCACTTCGTTTTCTCAGCCATGCCATCAGCTCACATTCCCCGTCCCCGTCCCCTCCGGGTGAGGGCTGGCAGGGCCAGGGCGGGAGCCCCTGCTGACCACTGAGGCCCCAGCAGAAGTCGGCTGGGACTTCTTGACTCCGACAGAAGTGCAGCAGCCACAACAGGAAGGGGGATGAAGCCAAGAAAACGGCAGGAAAGGGCCCCAGGCCGCCCGCCATATGGCACCTGGCACCGGCCCAAACCCCACACCTCCTAACTCCGGTCCTCAAGCTCCTCCTTGTTTGAGGGCCTGGAATCGGGCTTCCTGCTGCTCGCAACTGCAGGAGCCCAGGAGGGTGCATGCCTCGAAACCACAGCGCTTTGGACGCAAAATGAACCCTGAGAATCACAGTCCAGGGTTTGAAAACTTTCAAATGATGGAAATGTTGCTTTCTCCAAAGGATTCTTCTGTGGGGTGCCAATGCATAAACCAGATAAGACAGAAATGCTCTCTGGTTGAGGCAGGAGCCCCAAGGCACTAGTGGAGACCCGGGTATAGAGGAGCAAGCTAAACACCTCCCTAAGCTAACACAGCAGTGGGGACTCGCAGAGGAACAGGGGCCTCGGCCACCCTCCCCACTTATGAATCTGAAGCTGGGCCAGCGCCTCGAAGCACCCCCTCCCGCCATCCCTGAAATCAGGACTGGGAGTAAAGGAATGAGACCCAGAGGGTCACTAACTTGCCCGGGGCCCCACAGCTAGTGAAGGGAAGAGTCCACGTTGGAAACCAGGGCAGCAGCTCCCCAAGTGAGGGCCCGGCTCTGGGGAGGGGGCGGCGCTGAGAAGCGGGAAAAGTGGCGGGCGCAGCCAACTCCGCGGGCCAGCTCTCCGCTCCAGCTGCAGGCGTGCACACTGCGCCCTGCCAACCGCCATCAGCAGGGGCCGCGCAGCTGTCTTCTGGCAGAACAGGCCAGGGGTCCTAGAGGGGAGGGCGGAAAAGACTCGAAAGCCAGCCAGAGACACACCGGCCAGAGGAACGCCCTGCCCACCCCCACCCCACCCCACCCCTGGCCTCCCCAAAAGTGAAGTCGAGCCAAATTCCAACAACTGCTTCCACCGGACTCCACGCAGCTGCTGCCCAGGCCAGGCGGTGCGCTCCCAGGAGCCCCACTGCAAGCAAGGCGCATGCTCGGGAGCCACCAGTGGCCACAGGGCACGGAGACCACAGACACCAGCACAGAAACTGGGCGCAAGGGATGAGAACAAAGAGAGAAAGCAGGGCAGAACTTCGCGGCCCCTCCGAGGGGTGGCCACGAAGGAAGGAGAGCAGTGGGGAACATGCATCCATTGGGAACCTTGTGGAAATAAACAAACAGCACAACAGGAAGGTTGACGCTGATAAACAGAACTGCTAAGCTGGGAAACAGGGCACCCCACACATTCCCGGGAGCCCGTCCCAAGTGGAAGCCAGATACAAAGCGTGCAACACAAACCCCGCAGGACAAAGAATAAGTTATGAGAGGTTGAACAGCCCCGTAAATGAAACCTGAAACTGACCCAGAGAGAGAACATTTTTTCCAAACACACAGAACACTCTCCATCCAACTAGGTGCTGGGGCCCAAGGGGAAACATCAATAACTCTACCACAGTTGCAGGCCACAACGGGGAAATCCAGCAACCTGGGGGGAAATAGTCCAAAACATGAGTGAGCCCAGGAAGGTGAAATAGTTAGAACTTCTGGGTCCAAGAAGGAAATATTTAGAATTGAAGGATTAAAAACTGAGTTTTGAAACCTATGAGTGGTATAGTCCTCAGGACAAAGAAGCATAGTTTCAAATTCACCTCCAACTAGAAAAAGAAACATGAGATAAAAGTCAGTAAGAGAGATCAGAAATTAATAAAACCAGAAATAAAAGGTGACAGACAGTGAACTAAACAAAACACCATTCTTTTGTAAAGATTATAAAAGATAAATCTTTAGTAAATGTGATTAAGAAGAAAAATGCATAAAGATCAGGAATTTTTAAGATTTATCTACAGATATGAAGTATTTTCAAAAGTATACAAGGGGCATGCTACATATTTATATATGACTACATAATTAAAATTACAAACTTTCTAGGAAAACACAGACTACAAAAATTGGCTCAAGAAAAAGCAGAAAACTTTGAATGGCTAAAGTAGATAAAACTGAAACCAGAATCAAAACTCCACCACTGCACTCTCCCTCCACAAAGGCACAAGACAGTTTTACTGTTGTGTTCCACCAAAATTTAAGGGAAAGAAAATGTCGATCCTATAGTAAAACTATTCCAGGGCATATAAAATACTAAAATCTACCCTGCTCTTTCCACAAAGCAAACATACTTCATACTAAACAAGCTTCATACTGAAGTCGGCCAAGAACAGCACAGCAAAGAAAATTACAGCCCGATCACTCTTAAAAACAGCTGTAAGCATCCTACAGAAAATACTAGTAAACATATCTAGATGTATTAATGAAAAAAAATTCACCCTTTCTTCACATCATACAAAAAAGTTAACTGAAAAATACTGATCATAGGGCTAAAAACAAAGTTAAAATGATAAAACTTATAGAAACAATCATAGGAGAAAAATCTACTCAATCTTAAGAGTAGATCCATGGTTCCCAACTGGAGGTACTTTGCCCCCCCACCCCAGGAGTCATTTGAAACTAGGAAACTTTTTTGTTTGTTAGAACTGGGGTCTGGGGTGGTACCCCTGGCACCTAGTGGGTAGTAGTCACTACGCTGGTAAACACCCCGCTGCTAACACCCCACAGCTTACAGGACAGCCTCCACAACAAAGACTTATCTAATGCAAATGCTAACAGCTCTGAGGCTGAGAAACCTTAGGACTGGCAAACATTTCTCAGGCCACAGAAAGCAAAAACCATCTTAAAAAATCAATTGTTCATAAATGTGTATATATGTATGTTTTTCAAAAAATATGTTAAGAAAATAAAAAGGGGCAAGCCGAAGACTGGGGAAAATACTCATTACTCATATCTAAGAAAGGAATACATAAAAAAATTCTTAAAACTCAGTAAGATGACCTCTCCAAAACTTGGAGGGATGAGGAGCAAAACACTGTTTTGTTTTTAAAGATTTTATTTATTATTTTTAAAGAGAGAGGAAGGGAGAGAGGCATCCAATGTATGGTTGCCTTTCACCTGCCTCCAGTTACAGACCTGGCTGGAGACCTGGCTTGCAACCTGGTTATGTGCCCTGGCTGGGGAATCGAACCAGCAACCTTTGGGTTCACAGGCTGGTGCCTTATCCACTGTGCCAACAGCCAGGGCAAAACAATGTGTTTTTTTTTGCTTTTTTTTTTTTTTAAAAACAATGTTTTTAACATACACTACAGAAGACACCCAAGCAGTCAATAGCTTGAGAAAGGTGTTCGGCATCATTAGGCATCACAATAAAGATAAGAAAAAGTACTCAGCAACGTGAGTCAGCAGGGATCCGAACATGAAACCCACGCAGGAAGACCACCACAAACCCCTAAGAACAGCTAAAATGACAAGATGGAGAGCACCAAGTGTTGGCACAGGCTGCCGGGGGGGTTACAACATGGGCAACCACTTCCCAGTCTGACAGCTCCCCTAAAGTGAAACACTCCCCTTCCCTCTCCCCCAAAGAAAGGAACAAAGTGTCCACACAAAATCTTGTACACAAGTATTCTCAACAGCTTTATTCATAATAGCCAAAGGCTAGTAACATGTAGATTACTCTTGGATCAAAAACAAAATCAAAACTTAGATGACAGTATTTAAAATGAACACATGAGGGAGGAAGGTGTTCACGTGACTGCCTCCCTGTCAAGAGATGTCAAGGCCAAGGGCAATGCAATCTTGTGGGATCCCAGCTGCCTTTCCTTTGAGGGGCACCCATTCCCGCTACAGCTCCAGCTCCAGCCCCAGCCCCACCCCCACCCCGCTTTCCCCTCTGCTTAAGAAACATGTGAGAACAACTTGGAGCATAAATGAATCCTGTGTCACCTTGCCAGGATTAACGGTGAGGAGTCACTCGTAGGATAAATTCAGGCCCTTGTCCCTCCCTGGTCGTAAGCCAGCTGTGAGTTAAACACCAAGGGCCCTTAAATGTCCCCAATCTCAGCTTTATCCACCTCCTCACACACCATCCAGGGCCACTGTGGGCATCACTGAGAAGTCTCAGTTCCTGGGACAACAGAAAGGAAGAAAACAGGACCTGCCACCAGTCCCAGTTCTGAGACCCTGTTGAATTCTCTCTGCCCAGCCCAATTCAGGTTTCTCTGCCAAGATCAAAATAAAGACGAGCCCCTCCTAATTATTTTTCTCAACCCCAGCTTTTAAAAAGTCCTCTCTGAAACACTGATAAAATAGGTGAAGCCCAATCAGGAATTCACTGCTTGGGAACTTGTCGGGAAGTTGTTCTAAGAATTAATGCATGCGGTCTAACGTGCCCATAATTAACAAGCTTGGACTTCTACATACTTATTGTTGCAAGAAATGTATACACACAGATGGATGTGGTCCAAGTTTAACATGTGGCCCAAATTAAGCATATAAGTATTGTTCCTTCGGAAAAAAATTGCAGAGGGAAAAAAAAAACCGAGAGACAGCAACTAAACCAACCTCAACTCCCAGCTGGCTTCATTATCCTCTTGTCCGCCATGTAATAAAAAGTTCCAGGATTTATACCCAAACAATTGGGGGTAAACTTGCTCTGAATAAATTTTAAAGTACTTAACTACTTAAATGCAGCCAGCCCAATGCACTATTTCATAACTAGTACTAACTGTTAAGACTTTGCTCATTAAGGATGTTAACACCTAAATAAAGGGTGGAAGCTCACCTTTTAGATGTGTAGTGTTTTAGAAAGCATGAATCACAAAGCAATGAGTAAAGCTACCCACCCAGCTCAGAGCCTTTCTAGGGACTTTGCAAGGCCTGGCCTCTGCCCCCGCCCTCCTCTCCCTCTCCCTGCCGAGTGACACTAGGATAGTCCGCACCAGCACAACAGTGCTTTGGCCTCAAGACCTCTGTAAAGTGCCAGTCCCAGAAACGGTCACAGTGGCCTCAGGAAACAAGTTTTTTCCACTAGCAAACCACCTTCCGAGAAACAGCTGAGTGGTTAAGAGTCACCCACACCTTCCCCAGCACAGCAGCCACCTGGCACAGCATAGAAAATTTCACTACGTGACTCCAGAGAACAAGCGCTTTAAATAAGTGCCACGTGGAGCCAGATACACTTTGGGAAACGTGCCTGCATAGTCCCTGCTTTGCTGTGAGCAGCGGCCTGTCCCCTCCCTGGGCACAAAACGTAGTTCTGGCTGCAGCCGCCAAGTTCCCCCCTACATCAGGCTATGCCAGGTACTGCCCTCCTGCCCAGCACCCTGACCCAAGGCGTGGCGGTCAGGGCCACTGCTCGCCCAGAGCTTTGCCTGCAGCCCAGGGCCCCCAGGAGGTTCCCACTCCCCTGAGGCAGACCTGAACTTGCCTCCTGCTGGTCCTATGGGACTGCAGAGGGAAGTCCCCCTAGGATCCTGGAGAAAAGGCTGTGTCCCCGAACTCCAACTCTGTGTTTCAGAAGCAACAAGAATTTACTATTAAGACTATTTAAAGCTGGACAATATCTGGGCACTCCAAACCTGTGGCTTGGATGGCACGTTTCTGGGGACTGCCCTGGGCACCATACCACAATGAATGAGACAATTTCAGTGGCAGTTGTCCAAATGGACAAGCATTTGGAGTGCATCCTGTTGGGGAGCAGGGGGCTGCCTCCAGAGATAAAGCAGCACAAACGGTAACACTTGTGGTTGACCTTTCATACCCTTGCAGACACAGGTAAGCTGTTTACACTTCAGCCAAATGGACACCCAGGAATGGAGTGAGGAGACAACTCATCCTGCTTCGGTGATATTTCATAGAACTTCTCATACTGGATTTAAAAAAAAAAAAAATGATCAGCTCACATTCCATTCTTCAAATGTGTGCTAGAGTTAAGGAACTTCTAGCCAGTGTTATCTCAAAAAAACAAAAAAACAGATCTTTCACACACACACACACACACAAAAAAAGAACGTTTTAACAGGTATTTTGGCCAAGGTACCATTTAAAACAGGAATAGAAAGAACTTCACTTGGCAGTACTGGGCTGAAAGCAGAGATTACACGTGGCTCCAAGCCTCAATGTGAAGCCATCAGGCAGTAACAAGAGGAGGAAAAAGAGCGTGCAAGCCCCCGATTCGTAGGGGGGGGTTACCGTCCTAAGTAGGGGGGCGGGGTTGCTGTCCTAAGAATATGTAAATCACACAGGAACTTGAAAGATACCCTCAGGCTGCAGAGGGCACCTTTATCACACTACTCACAGCACCCTTCAGAGCACTCCAGCCTGTGCTAAATTGTGCCTGCCTAGAACAATAGAGAGACATAGTTAAAGACATAAAGGCCATTTGCTATTAAACCCCCAGTCAGTGTTCCACCTGGAGATAAGGTGATTCAATGCAGCAGGTTCAGGGTGCTGTGGTGTCAAAACTAAAGCCAAAGGATGCTCCCCTCCCCCACATTAGTCCCACAGTTAAGGGTCTGCCCTGGAGGTCAACTTTAACCTCAACTATTAACAAAGAATTTGCAATTGGCTCACAAGAGCAACACTTGGACATCACCAGCCCAACTGGGTTAATTTCCTAACGTTAAGAGTGGTCACAGCAGCCATTACTCCAAAACTGCTTACAGGGTCAGTGCTGCTGCCCTGCCTTGTATAAATGCATCTCAGGGCAGCTAACTGGCCCACAAACTCTCCCTCCCAAAACCATCCCTTACCAAGAAGGGAAAAGAAAGAGGACAGGTCTTTCCATTCCAAAGACTTTGCACTGCGAGCTCATCCTTACTCTCTTTAGGATAATAATTTCTCCAAGTTCTGAACAGCAGGAGGGTGCTCATAAAACCATCTCTGATGCGAGGGAAGAATAAAGACCCCATTAAGCTCACCACAAGCTCAAAGTTCAGCTCAAAGTGAGCACAACTTCACTTGATTCAGAGAAGTAACTTGCTAGTGCCAGAGGGGACTGTTCACTAGCCTTACTGAACTTTTCATCCTGCTTCCTTTATGGCAAACTTTTGTTTTGTTTTCTAAAGCCACCTTCATTTTCCATCATCCTAAACAGTCCAGAGGTTGGTGAGAAAATTCTCGGCATAGGCTGCTCCTCAACCCTGGGACTCGTCACCTTCACTGAAAACTAAAAGCCCTGGATGGGACCAGCGACTGTACAATCATGGTTCCCA
The DNA here is from genome assembly GCA_004026585.1 of Noctilio leporinus. NCBI lineage: Eukaryota > Metazoa > Chordata > Mammalia > Chiroptera > Noctilionidae > Noctilio > Noctilio leporinus. The sequence goes on along the minus strand of PVIW01008046.1, from coordinate 56,371 downwards.
GAGCAAGACTCCACTAGAATAATCCACATGAGACAATGACATCATGTGAGCAACTAGACAGGAAGTTGGGCTCAGAGAAGCAAAGGGTGAAGTCTTGAAAGCTAATACAGGATGACCATCCCCAATTCCTCCATTAAAGAAAAAAATCACTTTCTGTAGGAATGCTACTTAAACACAAAAATGGAAAACTCACAGGAAAGAACTCAATCAGTAAATGAAACCAAAACCCCAACTCTAAGGCCATGTACGCGGGTGAGCCTTTCCGCACTCAGGGGCCTCCGTCAGCCCCGCCGGTGGAACTTAGAGGAAACGTGGAGTGGGAACAAAGCAAAGCTGGAGTTGCTGCGTCCTACAACTTTCGCCGGCGCTCCGCTGCGAAAGGGCAGGCGCTGGGCGTGAGGGCGACCGCAGGGTGTCAGTCACCTGCATGGGACGCCCGGCAGCCGCCGCTCACACACAAAGCAACCCCAGACTTAGTGACAGCCACAAGTGGCCGGGCAGCGGTCCCCGAGCCAGTGCCAGGACGCCGCGCGCCCCGCGCCCCGCGGCGCCCCTGTCCGCGCGCGCGCGCGCGCGCGCCCTCCCTCGGTGCCTCTTCCTTCACCACCACGCGGGCAACTTTCCCTGCGAGGCGGAGGGGAACCCACACCCTGACCAGAAGCGACTCCAGGACCCCCGTCCCCTCCCCAGACCGCTCCCGCCCCACACCCAGCCCCGCTGTGAGCCGGGGACACCGCGAGCGAAGCCTGAGCCCGGGCAGGCCACCCACCTGCACAGCTCGGGAAACTCCGCGCCCTGGGCCCTCGCGGCCCCCGGAGCCCCCGCGGCCCAGGCGAGCAGCAGCAGCTGCAGCAAAACCAGGGAGCGCGGCGAGCGGCCGGCGGGCGCGGGCCCCAGGTGGGCACTCCGGCCGCCAGCGGCCCCCATCGCCGCGGGCCTAGGCTGCACGGCGGGCGCGGGATTAGCGGCGCACGGCTGCTGGGGGCCGCGCCCGGGACATGGTCGCGCCGCCAGGGTGGAGGCGGAGCGGAGCGCGAGAGGAGCGGGAACGGAGTGAGAGCGCGAGGGGCGCGCGGCTCGGCTGGGCTCGGCGGCGGCTGCAGCTGCGGCCCCGGAACCGCGTCACGTGACCGCGGCCCGGCACCGCCCCCGCCCCGCCCCGCTCACGTGACTCCCTTGTTCAGGTGATTCCCCGCCCGCTCGCCGGGCTCCGCCCCGGCCCGGTCACGTGAGCGCCCCACGCGCGGAGTGGGGAGCCTCGCGGCGGGGTGCGCTGGCGCAGGTGCGGGTCCGCCTCGCGCGGGGGCTGGCCCGGCCTCAGTTTCTCTGTTTCGCGTGGGCGCTCCCCAACTTGGAACAACCGTTTCCCTACGTCGCGACCGAGGAGACCTACGGGGCCTCCAGCGCTGCCGCCGCTCGGCTTGGTGGCCCTGGGCCGCCGGCCCGTCGAGGCACAGCCCTGCCCGAGCCAACCCCTGCCCCGCAGCGCCCCTCGCAGCGCCCCGTGGGAATGCTGTTTCCTGCCTGCCTGCTTCCTCCGGAGAGAAGGGAAGGAGGCGCAAATACGGGACTGGGAAATGACAAAGCGGCAAAGGTGCTGCTCGACAAAGCGTTGTTAATCCTGCTGTGCAAGTACTGGGGTGGCCGAAAAGCCCCTTTGGCTTGTTCCATAAAGGAAAAGACATGTTTTTCACTTGCACCAATAACTGGCTCGATTTTGGAGATTTTAAGTATGTCTAATGCTCCTCTGCTTCTGGCGGGTAGAGGCCAGGGGTGCTGCTAAACATCTTCCGATGCGTAAGCCCCGCAGTTAAGAATTATTTGGCCAAACTGTCAATAGTGCCAGGAAACTTCGCAAACCGCTTTCCACATGTTCAATCAGTCACAGAACCTTCTCCACGCGCTGCCCAAATCTCGGTTTGCATTTCAATTGCACTTTTTACCTTTCTTGAAATAATAAAGCATGATACACCGAAAATGTGGCTATCATTTTGCACTTTCAATATTAAAATGGCTGCACAAAAATTCACCAGTTTTTGGACAAGTGGGATTGAGTTTGGGGGGCGGGGGAAGGGGACAGAGGGGAGTAAAAAGGGGATGGGTGTAATACAGCAACAATAAAATTAAATTTTTAAAAAATTCACCAATTTTGATGTTGTTTTTAAAATACACACTGATAAGACTGCTATCACAATACGATCTAACTAAATGTTTCTCAGTGACGTTAAGACAACTAAGCACTGCGGGATCCATCTTAAGGAACTTGTTGGCAAACCCAGTTTTTTGTGAACCCACACCGTGTGAATGTCTCTGAGCCTGGCACAGTGAAAGTAAAAAGGCTTGAATTCAATTTACCTTCTCTTACAGCAAATAAAATGTACAGACTAACCATAAGTAACCATATGCTTGCTCCGTATGAAACACTGCTAGCATGTAACAAGCTTGAATCTGGAAAGCTAGAAAGTGAGGGCTGGAGGCACAGAATGTTAAGTAATTTAGCCAAAGACTTTTAAGATGTGGCAAAGCTGGGGATCAAACATATACGAATAATCATGATTCAATAACAGTTAATGTTTATTGAGCAGGTAATTATGGGCAACGTGACATACTGGTGGTTTTATTTAGCTATTTAATCCTAACACAATCCTGTAAGAGAGGTGTCTTTATTGCATCATTTTATAAATAAGGAAACTGAGGCACAAAGAGATGAAGTGACTTTCCGTTCATGAAGCCAGTAAGTGAAAAAGCCAGGGTTAGAGCCCAAGCCAGGCAGTCCCAGGACCCACGTCTTGAAGAGGAACAGCCCAAGGAAGGAAAGTGTTGTAGTGGCTGGAAGGCAGTGTTCAAATGTTCAACGCGGGGCATCAAGAAAAAATTTCTCCAGGTGGAAAAATTCTCTTCTACCCTTCTAATCTTTGGCTGCTCTAGTTAAATTGACATAAAAACAGATGACCAAGATAAAAACAAACTTAATTTAGTCCACATTAGAGCCTGATAAAACATGAGACCCAAAGGTCAGGCGATTGAGAATTCTGTGCCATCCTGAGCTAAGAAATAAGATGGGGCCTGGGGCCCCAAAGGAGTGGAGGGGAATTCACGGGACCCTAGGAAGGCAGGAGATTGACAAGCAGGTATTTACTGTGAGCTTCAGGTAAGTCTTTCAAATTAAACAGTGTAACATGTTACAACTGGTTCAAAGTAGACTCTAAAGAGAATCCAACACATACTTCAGGACCTGAAGTTAAGCTGCATAATAGGTAGAAGACTGGTCAACATCCATAGGTCAAAAATCAACTCTATGTCTAATGGATACCATTGGCATTTCTAAAGAGAAGAATCATAGACAATACCATCAACAGTCTAAAAAACTATGGAGTAGCACAATAACTCAAAGATAGTGAAAGGCGCAAACTTACATAAAGTTGGACACCCCAGAGGATGCACTAGACAATGTCCAGCTTTCCACTGAAGTTACCCAATAATCTATTTGGTCCATTTCAAAGTCTTGCACAATTTTGCCTATAGTACAAAATATCACTTATGTGGTATTCTTGCCAACATATCTAAATCTCACCAGAGGGAAACAATCAAATCCAGATTGTAGAATATTCTATAAGAAAACCCAACTGGACAATTCAAAACACAGCCCTCACCCCACCCCACCCCCAAAGGAAAAGCAGGAGGACTGTTCTGCGCAGCAAACAACAGGCTGAGGGCCAACTCTGGCCAGGCGGCTGTTTCATAAGTAAAGTCTCATTGGAACACAGCCACGCCCGTTTGTATATGCATTGTCTTTGTGGCTGCTTTTGTCCAGGATGGCTGATTTGAGTTGCAACAGAGCCCAAAAAACATGAAGTATTTCAACATCTGGTCCCTCTGCAGAGAAGGACCTCTTCTCTCAACAAGCGGTCCTTGGACCAGCAGCTTTGGCAGCACCTGCAGCTTGTTAGAAATGCCGGTTCATGTGCTCTACTCTGACCTATTGACTCAAAAAGCCTCCAGGAGATTCTCACATACGTGAAGGTCTGAAAAATGTGGTCTTGAATTAAAGGAGAATAAGACAAGATGACAAAATGCAATGCATGACCCTTACCTGGAGTTTGAACCCCCAAAAAGGAAGGGATAAGGAACACTTGGGGATAACTGGAAAAACTTGGATAAAAATTGAACATTAGAAATTCTAACATCGAACGGCATAGTGAAGAACTCTCCTGTATTTCATTTAAATTTTGCAGCCAACCTTTAAGAAAACAGAGGCTCAGAGATGTTGGCCCAAGTCCCTGTGTTAAGGCCTAACAGGGGTCATGGTCCATTTTAATATAAGTGTGGAACAATCTTATTGGGGTCATTTCCTACCGATTGATTGAGTTATTTATTTAAGATTTTATTCATTACTTTTAGAGAGAAGGGCTGGGAGGGAGGAAGAAAGGGAGAGAAACATCAGTGTATGGTTGCCTTTCACCTGCCTCCAGCTACGGGCCTGGCTAGAGATCTGGCTTACAACCTGGTTATGTGCCCTGGCTGGGAATCAAACCAGCAACCTTTGGGTTTGCAGGCCGGCGCCTATTCACTGAGCCACCAGCCAGGGCCATCCTACAGGATCTTAAACGGTCATTTAAGAAACTAAGATTTCCTTGGATAGAAAGTGAGAAACAATAATAGCTGATAAAATAACACTGAAGACTCACTATATGTCAAAAACCATTCTGCATTATATCACTCACTCACCCTCGCATAGCTAGGAGACAGGTACTTTTCTTATCCTCGTTTAAAAGATGAGAAATTTGTCCCAATTAACTCAATAAAAGGGGAAAAAGATGAAAAGTTCGGGCATAAAGAAATTAGATACCTTGCCATGGTCATGTGATTACTAAAAGCTAGAACTTGGACATGAACTGTATGATCTGGTACAAAAGCCCATAATTTTAACTCATCAACTTCCTCCTATGGAGCCTGAGAGAGGGATGGTCACAGTTACTCATCTGGTGGTAGGAGAGTCCAGAAGCTGCTTGAATAAAAGTATCAGAATTAAGGTGGCAGAAGAGACAGCAGGAAGCCACTCATCTTCCCCAAGAACTGGTTAGCACCTGGCCACAAGCAGCATTCAGGTCTTGTGACTTCTAGGGCACCTGGGTACCTGTGACTGACCAGACTGTGGCCTTGGGAATGGAGGGGGAAAGAGAGAGAGGTGTGAGCAGATGTGGCCACTGCCCCCCCACAGGCATTCCCTCCTCTGCTGGCCCAGGAGGCGAGACCCTTGCATTTCAGCCATTCTTACAACCAGAGGGAGGGCGGATGACCCAATCCTGACCATGGAAATGGATGAGCATCTCCTGGGACCCTCTGCAAAGTGATTTCCTCTCTACTAAAAAGTAATGCAGAGAAGAAGCCCACCCCCCACATGTATGATTGTAGTACTGCCTGATAAGAGCACTGGTAGCCGCTGAAGCCCCTGCACCTCGGAGGGAAGCTATGACCCAGGAAAGATGGAGGCCATCCAGGTCTTCAATGACATTGTGGACCACTTCGCCAAGCCCTAGGACTGGCCTGATCATTGGCTTTGTGGCACAACAAACACACACACTTCAGCCATGTGTGTTAACCCTGTATTTCCTATCCGGTCCAAATGTACCCTTCCGTAATGCCCCATAATAAATGAAGAATTTTTTTCAGTAGTTCTTCTCTAACATGAGCATGATGTTAAGCTTTCTGAGTGGAACACACCCTGGAGGGGCCTCAGCAGGGGTGGTGGGGAGGGGAGAGGCTCTCCTGCTGTGTTCAGCATGGCCACATCGCTGGCTGCTTGGTCACCTACTCCCCAACCTGCAGGCCCCTGGGTGACCTACTGCAACCGCATGCCAACCCCACCTAGACACTCCAGGGAATGTCTCTGTTATTCAGGGAGCTGAATCACCCCTTTTCCGATGAGATCTCAACCCCTTCCAAGCTTTCCAGGAGTGCTCTCCCTCAGCCCTAGGGTACCACACAGTTAATAATTCTTTCTATTCTGTGTTCCCTATTCCTCCCTCTCCTGACTGGAGTCAGACAGCCACACCATGTTAACGGGGCTTTTGTGTTACAGCGAAAAGGACACACACTGACCCAAAGCAACACCAGCATCCAGTTAGGTAGGACAGAGGCCTAGGTGATGAAGTCTCTAGATGGGAACAACGGTGCTGCCAAGAACAGGACAAGGGAACAAGAGAAGAGAAGCAAATTGGAGGAGGCTGCTAAGTGTCTTCGGCGCAATAGCAAGTCTGAGGGGCAGCTGCCCAGCCTGCGGCTGGCAGTACAACACTGAACACGGGCAAGAAATGAGAAATGGAGGGACTTAGAGGGAGGCATTGGCAAAGACAGGAGAGCTGGGGACAGGAGAGGCAGCTGAACATCAGCAAAGTGAATGAAATCTCCCAGGGAGAGAACAGAAAAGAGGTTCTATGGCACATTACCGATCTATTGGTGTATAATAAATTATCCTCCAATTTAGTGACTTGAAGTAAAAACCGTCATTTATTTATTAACTCTCACTAGTTTCTGCGTGTCAAAAATGCAGACAGGGCCCGGTAGGGATGGCTCCTTTCTGCTTGGTGACGGGTGACCCTCAGCTGGAGGATTCAGGAGTCCAGGCTGGAGTCTGAGCGCACATTCAATTCACTCCCACGGTTGGTGCTGGCTGTCAGCTGAGACCTTTGCTGGAATTCCTGCGTGTGTGGCCTCGACATGGGGCCTGGACGCCTCCAGACATGGTGGCGGGGCTCCAAGACAAGCAGGGAGCGGGTAGGGAGAGAGATGGGGAGAGAGATGGACTTGGCTTGGAAGTCTCACGACACGACACGACACAGATTTCAGTGTCGTTATTGGGGCAGTCACCAGCTCCTGTCATATTTGAGGGGAAGAGCCCTAGGCCCCAGCTCTCAGCAGGAGAGTGTCAGTCACGTTTGAAGAACAGAATACAGAATGGGAAAAATATCGAGGAGTAGCCATCTTTGGGAAATGCAGTTCTCCACCCCTGGGAGCAACAAATGTTATGCGGAAAAGAAGCCAGAATAGGAGCAGAGATGAAGAAAGAGAACCAGGGACTGCCAGGGGCCAAGCTGGCAGAGAAGGTCCTGCGGGCTCTCGCGGAGCTCAGTGGTAAGAAAGAAAGGTGGCCGCTGTGTCCGGGAGCAGCTCCAGCAGGAATGCCCCTTGTGGGCTGGAGTCAACAAGAAGAGGCCTCCCATCAATAGAGACTTCCGTGACTTAAGTTCTGCTAGGGAGCAGCATGAGCTCCTGGGAGTGACAAGGCGGGAAACTGAGGGTGTCCTTTTAAACAAACCATCTTCCGGCTCAAGGTCGGCACCATGGTGTCCTCAGTCTGTAATGTCCTCTCCAAGGGGTGTGCATGGCTACACAAAAAGTCACCAGTTTTGATACGCGTTTTTACGTGCATGTTGATATGACAGCTGTCACAATACAATCTAACGAGAGTTTCGAATGAAGTTAAAGACAACTAAGTACTACTAGAGCCACTTAGTTTTAGGAAAAAAGCTAAACCAACCTTTTGGCCAACCCAATAGTTATGGACAGGGAACAAAAGGAGGCAGAATTTCCTGTAAGTCTGACTCCCCCCGGATGAATCAGACAGATTCCCAAAAGAGAGCATGTGAGCTGGTGTAGGCAGAACACAGGTGGAAGTGAAGGCTGGGGAGAGGGGCATAGGCAGACTTTCAGAAACTTCGTGCTTTGCTTACGGGAAGGGACACTCTGGGGGGTTTTAGCTGAGTGGCCACAAGATTAGATTTTCCTCTTAGGTACATCACACTGACCGCCCTCTGAAGGACAGACATGGCGATCATGCTCAGGATTAACTGCTGTAGGGAGGCTGGCTGAAAGACACCCAACCAGGTGTTATGGGCTGAATTTTGTCCCTTCCCAAAGATGTTCAGGCCATACTTGGAGCAGTGAGCCCACAATCCAATATGAAAGGTGTCTTTTGTTATAAAACAGAATTTCAACTGGGCAAATTTGAAAGATCTAATTGGCTTTATTCAACAAGTCATGAATTGGCTGGTATCCCATCTAGAGTACACAAAGGAACTCCCGGGAGCACGACAAGAAAAGCTTTCATAGGCAAGAGTGCGTGGGACAGGGAAGTCCTGCTGCAGGCACAGAGGCCTGGCTGTGCCAGACTAGCCTCCTTAAGGGGGTCAGGGGTCCATCTTCAGTGCTGACCAGGCGACTCCTGATTGACTGGTTTAAGATCCCAGTCCTGGGAGAGGTGGAAGCTGTCACTGTTAGGTATTCGGTCTCAGTTTGGTGACCTGTGGCTTTGCATAAGTGACTCCACTTTGGGCCTGCGGTCTCTTTGTTGACACCTTATAAAAAGAACATCACGTGACATGACAGATGCACACACACACACAGGTGGAACGGGGCCTGGGACGATGCTGCCCCACCAAGGAAACACCAGAAGCTTAAGAGAGACCCTGGAACGGACCCTCCCTGGAGCCTCCGGAGGAACATCGGCACACATCACAAAAGATGCAAACCTATCCCAAGAAACTCTCCCCAAGGAGCTAGTAGTAGAGAGCTTTGGGCATCTGAGTTCGACTCTCGTCTCTTCGTCTTTTTAGTTCTATGACTTGGGACAGGCCATTTAACCTCAACCATACTTTCTTCTACAATAAGGGTCCACCAACTTTCCATTAAGGACCACAGAGTAAATATTTTAAGCTTTGTGGACCACACAGTCTCTGTCAAAATTACCCAACTCTACTATTGTAGCATAAAAGCAGCTGTAAATAAATGTAAGCAAATGAGCGTAGTTGCGTCCCAATAAAACTTTATTTACAAAAGGAGGCAATCGGCAGATCTGGCACACAGGCTCTAGTTTGCCAATCCTTGATCTAGAAAAACGGAGAAGCATGGTGGACATTGTGGTTGAGTGCTCAGTACCTCTTACACCCCAGCTGATTCACCTAAGCCAATCAAAGATTTCTATCCCCTGGGCCAGTATTAGTTCAGAAATTAGCATGCCTAAGCCATTCTGTGCCAAGGAAACCTTTCTGCAGGCTGTGGGAAGTCAGCTTCCTTGCTCTTAAGAAAACACTGCCTGGTGTGGCTCAGCGGACTGAGCACTGGCCTACAAACCAAAGGGTCACTGGTTTAATTCCCAGTCAGGGCACATGCCTGCGTTGCAGGCCGGGTCCCCAGTTGGGGGTGTGTGAGAAACACATGGATGTTTCTCTCCCTATACTCTCTCCCTTCCTTCCCCCCTCTCTAAAAATAAATAAATAAAATATTTTTAAAAAGAAAAGATAAGAAAACACTGCTGCACAAAGCTGGCCCAGGCATGGACAAGAAGCCTTAGAGGCCCCATGACCACTAAGCGGCAATCCTATTAGCTTTAGGAACAATTTGACAACGTGGATGGCAGAGAAAAACCTGCCTCTAGACGTCTTCCCGTGTGAGCTAAAACACAGAACAAAACAAAATGAAACACACACACAAAAAAACCCTCCCAATTTCTCTTTGTTAACTCTGAATTGGGTCATCTATCATTTTAGCTAAAGGGACCCGAAGTGAAAACCTCTTTCAAAGGGTACTTATGGAATCTACATGGGATAATGTCACCACGTCATGTAAATTATAAAGCACACCTGAAACCAATATAAGATAATACTGAATGTCAACTGTAACTGAAAAGTAAATTAATAAACTCTACCGATAGTGTTTCAGCATTACCTACATTAAAATAATCACCCAAAACCTCTCCACCAAGTCATCATCGGATCTGTCACATTTGAAGGGACAAAGCCGGCGCCATTTGCTATTGCGGTACCCTTTGCCAGGCAGGCCTATGACCTTGTCAAACGTGCCTGCCATTTCACTCTTCTGAGCTTAGGTTCCCAGGACAGGAAAGGACTGGAACCGGCTAACTGCCCCCCACAGCCGCAGGAAAAAGCTCACAGGAGAGCAAACTGCAGCTCATGCAAAACCACCGGAGCCCCGGTGCTGCCACTCCCCCCCAGCAGCCCAGCACAACAGCACCCCACCCCCTCTCCAAATCCAATTATAATCCGATGAAGACTCAGAGCCCTCACCCCTCCACGCCAGGGCACATCCCGGCACCTAGCCTTCCCCTCTCCCGGGAAAGTAAAATGGAAACTTCGCCTTCGGCATTTTCTTCTCTTTGTGAATTCTTTCACGGACCGCGCCGCCGACCACCCTGAACAACATTGACTGTGTACACAGGCCCCTATTTCGTTGAAAATGAAAAGCCTTTATTTCTCTTCAATAATTTTTTTTTTAAATTGCAAACTATATATTTTTAGTTTGAGCTTCCCAACCCACATTAGAAAAAAACTTGAGGGAAACCAAAAGTAATTATTAGCCTGTCAAAATGATGCACTGATGTTTCTTACAAAGCAGTTCCTTCCTCCCTCCCTCCCTCCCTCCCTCCCTCCCTTCTTTCCTTCCTTTCTTTATTTTCTGGAAAATAGCAACGCAGAAACTTGAGTTCGAGGGGTGTGGGCCTGGAGTGAAAAATCAGGCTTCTTTGACTAAACAACTTCTGTCCCTGAGCAAATCATTCCATACTAGATATTCTTAGTCCTCGTAAGTAATGCTCTCTAATATCAAAAAGGTGCAAATAGGGGGAAAGGTATCAACAAAGGCGTGTGGTTAACAAACACAGAAAGTGCTGAGAATCTTAGAAAGTTGAAAACACTCAACTCGGCTCTCCTCCCCCTCCCCCTCCCCCACGGGGAGGTGTAGTGCAACTCGCAGGCTATTTTTCTTTCTTTTTTATCTTCCCATGATGACCCAGTTTCGTGATGATTTGAAATTTGAAACAAAGAAACAAATTAATCCAATATGACATTTCATAACTTGTACGGCTTGCAACTATGTCATAGGCACAGCATACCAGAGACCGATAGTAAATTAATAAATAGCCCTTCTAATTTACCACGTCCTTCTCACGCGCCAAGTTGTGCATTGTGTGGGTGCCTGACAATCATTAACCTTCACAGCAGCCCCGTAAGGCATTACCCTCTTCAGCTTTACACATGAGCAAATTGAGGTTCACAAGAGGTTAAAGAAACTTGCCTAGGGCTGCAGAACAGGAAGTGGGGGGCCCGGAGTTGGAGGGAGGGGAGAGAGGTCTGCGAGATCTCAAAGGAGGTGCGGGGAGAATGACTCAGTTGGGAAACGCTAGGAAAAGTGTGAGCTGCCAGAAATGTTTAAAAAGTGTGCGCCTTCCAGTGGGGCTGAGAGACCCACCCCGGGGCTGGGGCTGCCACCGTGGGGTAGCAGGACTCTGAGGACGGGCAGGGGGGGCATGAGTGAGAAAAGGGCCTGCACGCTGCCCAGCAGTGCCTCTGGTGAGCTGGAGCTGTCATCGGTGCGCCTGGAGATGTCCCCAGGGCGCGCCGCTCCCCAACCCTGGAAGTCTGTAACGGGCTCAAGTTCACACGTCTGATTGATGACAGAACTGGGAATCCAGCTGAAATCGAGTTTCTGAATCCAATTCCATCCTTTTTTCCTGGAAACGGACTATCTTTCCTTGAAGCCCTGCACAGAACGCTCTTTCTCCCTAATTCCCTCACGCTCCAGGGGCCTCCGGCACTGATGCCAAAGATTTGCCATAAACTAACTTGTATCGTTAGTTAACTTTCCACTCCTTTTTAAAACAGATTTTACTTATTTATTTATTTTTAGAGAGAGGGGAAAGGAGGGAGAGGGGGAAAGAAACATCAATGTGTGGTTGCCTCTCCTGCCTCCCCAACTGGGGACCCAGCCTGCAAACCCAGGCAATGTGCCCTGACTGGAAATTGAACCCAAAACTCTTTGGTTGACAGGGTGGTGCTCAATCCACTGAGCCACATCAGCCGCGGCAACTTTCCATTTCTGTGCAATTATTTTGGTAAACTCAAAGACAGAGGCCATATCTTCTGCATGGGTTTTGTGCTCAAGTAATAGGATTTTTTTAACATCCGCCACAGGATCTAGTACAACCACCACCACGTAACAACACTCACTTATTGGAGGTCAAATTGGCCTGGCAAGAAAGATTGACCAGTGACACAAATCTGGATGTGTGAGCCTTTTCCTTGTGGATCTGAATATGTGAGCTCTTTTCTGGTGCATCTCGATGTGTGAGCTTTTCTGGATGGATCTAGGTGTGTGAGCCTTTCCCGTAGACCCTTGAATGGCAGAACTGTTTGTAGGATGCACTGTAGTTTTGTTGAGCACCTGGACTTCCAGAGAGACATCCTTGGTTTGAAACGCGCTACTCTCGTGGACCATCTGGATGGTTTACTCAGTCCTCCTCAGCTTCAGTTCCTTAATCTGTAAACTAGGAATGATAAGGAATGGCTGCAAAGTGCCCGGCACTGCCAGGAGCACCTAATACACGGTAAATGCTCCAAAATGGTAGAGGTGTGGTCACCGTTTTAAAACATCAGTGACCCGACCACCTGATGAATGCCCTTTAAAAGCAGATTAACTATGAGTAGACATTCAACTCTTCCGATCTCTTGCTACTCTGGGGGACCTATTTTTAATCCCTTTCTTTGGGATTTTAAACTAAACGGCACCAATTGAGGGTCCCTCTGGGTGCGAATTCAGTTCTTCAGTGGTGTCCGGCAGGAACCCAGAACCATTTACATGTCTTTACCTCAGCAGTTCTCACAGTGTGGTCTGAGGAAGCCAGAGAGGCCCTGATAACCTTTCATGGCATCTGTGAGGTCCAAGGTCTTTTCAGAATAATGCTAAAGTCTGTGTAGCTCTTTCCCTCACTCCCGATTCTGCAGCGGCACATTCCAGAGGCACGGGAATGTCATCCCTCCCAGCTAACCATGAGGGTTTCAGGACTACGGGGTCTTTTTAATTTCTCAGTTTCAGTTTTGACTCTGGTAAATACCAAAAGATGTAACTCACAGTGAAAGACAAAAGACTAAACCACTTTGGGGCCTCGATCATTTTTCAGAGTGTGGAGGAATCCTGAGACCGGATGGTTTAGGAACCCCAGTTCTAAATGCTTGTGCCTGCTTTCCAAGACATTGCCTCCCCAACCTCCGTCTGCCAGTCATCTCACGGTCCTCGTTATATTTTTATAAGGGCCCCTGACAGTGGCAAGGAGTGCCCTTGCCTTGAGAAAACATTTTCCTGATGGGTCCGTTTAAATAGGTCCCGCCGGCATTTCTGTTCATAGCTACAGTTGAAAAAAAAAGCAAGAGCAACGTAATGGCTTCCCTACTGCAGGCCCACAGACGCTCTCATGGAAGAATCATCTGCCCTTCAGGGTAAGAAAAGTGCCCACCCTTACGGGCTGCGACCCCAGAAAATGGCCCCTGCAAACCAGCTGCTCTAACTACGCCTTCACCGCAAACTTGACATTCCACCTTGAACACGAGAGTTTGTGAAATCCCTCCATGGAGCCTCTGACATTGGTTTTCTGTCCCCCCCTCAGAGAATATGCTAAGGGGATTGGTTGTGGATGTAAGGAAAGGCTGGGTGGGCTGGACTAATTATATATGGATTATTGCCTCACGGTTTCCTGTCCCGCAGACTGAATGCAGATGGTGCAATGGTTCCCCAAAGCAGGGGCGGACTTGCCACCGAAGAGACAGGAAATCTCGGCAGGAGGCACACAAGCACCAGGGGTGTGTCTCCCATTGACCTTGGCATCCCTTCAGCAAACCTTCCCTTTCTGGTCCAAGGAGGAGACAGCTTGCACGCCTCCTGCCAAGGCTGGGCAGACTCTCGCTTTCCCAAACGCAGGAATGCCGGGACTTGCTGGCTTCGGGCGAAAGAGAGAAACCGACACTTTCCAAGAAAGAACAGCAAATGTACATTCCCCTTTAATTACACAGCTTCCTCCGCTGTCTAATCACTTGCAAACAGGTCCCTTCCTGGAGGCATTCCCTCAGGAGATGACTATTCTGGAGATAAACTAGATCTTGAGAGTGTTTACAAAAGACATCTGCTTTCTTTGGCTAGTGCTTGCCATTAATCAAAATTTATGTGGAATGGCTAGTCTTTGGCAGAACAAGATTATAATCAAGATGACCCCGAAACACGGAGAAAAGGTTAATGGACTGAAATGACGTTTGTGAATTCCACAAACATGCAGAAGTGGTCTCCAAGGGTCCTTGAAATATGGCAAGGAGGCCCCTGGCTTCGGGGCGCACACAGCACAGCGGGGTCCACGAACGCGGAAGAGATCACCCAGAGTTCTGGTCTTTGTTCCCAAGGCCACCCTCAGGCTAGGCTACCATCGGCTCCAGCCTCCCGACCAGAGGCAGCAAGGAACGGCCTTCCTCCATCCCCCGCTGCTCCCCGGGAAGCTATAGAATGCTCAGAAGGGTCTAGAATCAGATTTCAAAGCACTTGCCAGCGAATTTCCCCCCAGCTCTCCACCCCCACCTGCAAGTCCTGTGCACCTCCGGGCCTCTCCTCCCACCGCCGGGCCTGAGCCACCCACTTAGTACCAGGAACGAAGTTTGCAAATACTTGGCTTGCAGGCTCGGACGGGAGGCTCGGAGGCAGAGGGGGCGCGGGGTGCAGCTCCCCGAGCCCAGTTGCCGGGGCCAGGCGCGGGGCGCAGAGAGGAGGAAGGCCGCCAGCCTGCTGCCCACCACGGGAGCTGGTCCCGGTCCACTCACACCCGGGCCTCCGGACGGCCCGCTCCGTGTCGGGGTGCGGGCCACTCCCAAGTCCCCTGGACCCGAGGAGAGGGGCTTGTGGGCGCGGGGGGGGGGGGGGGGCTCTGGGCGGCACGAAGGCCGACCGCACCTCTGACCGAGCCCCCCACGCCACCCCCCGAGGGGACAGACGAGGCCCACCCCACTTCCCAGGACTGGGGTAAGGAACTGCCTTCAGGGTGGGCGACACGTGGAAGCGCCCGAGCCAGGGCCCGCTCCAGGGGCGGAGCGCCACCTGCGGGTGGAAAACAAAATTCAGAGCGTTTGCCCAGATGCTGGGGGTCTCTGGGAAGGCACCCGGCACCCTGCCTTACGGCTGGCTACTGGGATGGGAGAGCACAGAAAGGGTGAAGGAAATTCCAGGCCCCACGGTGGCCAACCCCAGAGTTTCCCAGCCCGCAGGGCGGCCCCTGAGTAGCTGGGTAGCTGAGCTGGGGTGCTCAGGCATGTGGCCTTCACAGAGGGCCGGGCAGCAAGGCAATGGCCAACGTCGCTAGAGGTCCAGGGCCCCGAATCGGAGCACTTCTGGTTGGGCCAAAGACCACCAAGCTGGTTAAATGTGGGTGGCCTTGGGGGACAGCAAGAACAAGAAGGCTAGGGACCCCAAGGACCCGCAGGACAGTGTGGGAGCCACCCAGGGAGGAAGGAGAAGGGAGCAAGGGTTAGAGAGAACCCCAGGTTCATCCAGCAGATTCCGGAAGGAGACTGCACGCTGGAGCTATGGCAAGATGCAGTTCTCCATCAGAAGGAACAAAAAGTTGGCAGCCAAGTAGGGTTCAGGGTTGGAAGCCCCGTTTCCGCACACCCAAGCAAGCACAATAGATGGGGGGACTCATGCCTTTTCCTGGGTCACGCCACTCTCCTAGCCATTGCACTCGGCCGTTGACCCAAGTCCCAGCTCTGGCCCCTGGACGTGACCCGATTCTTCCTCCCCGGTCCCACCAGCCCCACCCTCAGCTTTTGTCCCACTGGTCTCCTTTGCGGGCGGCACACTTGCCAAGCTCGTTCCGCGCTCAAGGCTGACGTGTTCTGGTTCTTCTGCCAGGAGCTCCCTCCCTACCAGCAGCGCCAACTGGCGCCTCCTCAAGTTCGGTGAGGCCCCCTCAACTGAGCCGAGCAGTTGTTCTCCTCGTCCTCTGTCTCAGCGCTCTCTTCTCTACTCCTGAGTGTTTCTCACTCGAAGGCCACCGTTTATTTAGGACATGTGGCCCCCACTGGACAGGGAGCTCCCTGGGGGTGGGGACTTCCCTTACAGTGCTCAGGGTGACAGCCTGCTCTGAGCTCAGCACCTGTGTTTAGGGGGCACCTGCCAAATGCGTGTGGCACAAATGGATCAACAGGCAGACGACTTTGCAGGCAGCTATTGAGGACTCTAGAAGTGCTCCGGGTGCTCCAGGCCAGAAATGACCACCGCTCAGCAGGTTTAGGGAAGGCTTCACGGAAGAATAGCCCGGGAGGTAAAAACAGCTGAGGTCAAGAGACAGGAGTGGGCAAGGTACACGTCCATGAGGGGGAAAAGCCAGACAGCAGCACCAACAACGGCTTAAACTTTCCTCCAAACCAGGAAAGGAAGAGGCGTCCATGACTCGGAGGAGGGAGGGGGTCCAGGCTGAGCGGGATACCCGGGAAAGCTTGATAAGTGAGTCTCTTGCGCCCCTGCCGGTGAGGCCCTACAAGAGACCACGGCTACAGCCCCCTGCTTCCTGCCCGCTGCAGCTTTGCCGGACATGGCGCTGGAGCGAGCAGGAGGAAGAATAACCAAATATGAGAAAATGAAGCGGATTACCTCTAGCCTGAGGAACGCTAAAGAGTAATGGTTATACAAGGCGGTCTCTTCAAAGAAGAAAATGGGCATTTACAGAGGCAATAAAGGAAGTCAGCAAGGCGCCTTAGGCACCGTTCTTATAGCTAGCCAGCAACAAAATACCAACGGCCAGTTGAATGAGTCAACCATCTCGCAAATACTGCTAAGATTCAGCATGTCACGTTATATTCCTTTTGCTTTTTAATTTTGAGAGTACGTCCATTAAATCTGGGGACAGTGAAACAAGGAAAGGACTAGTGTAGAAGAAGCGACAGGAGACGGACTAGGCGGGGCTGCTGTCAGCTCACTGGAAAATCCGAGAGAAGGGGGCCCTGGAGACAGGTCCAGGGGGTTAGCCCACGACAAGCTGTCACGGCCCCTTGCTCCCCTGATGGCAAGTCTAGTGGGACCCTTAGAGTCTGGGAGATGCCTGCAGTGAGAGAGAAGAAAGATGTGGGTGTGCTCTGAGCCCTTTATCTGGAGGGTTTTAAAGGCTGGGTGTTTGGTGGCCTTCTCAGGAGAGGATCTCAATAGAATACTCATCAGCTTTGGTCTGATGTGCCCAGATGGGATTAATTCACTTAACTTCACCTTGTTCTTGAGTATGGCTGGTACAAACAACCCACCTTCATTACATTTCTGCTGTCTACCTTCCCAGAAGGGTGAGTTAAGCTGTTTACCCTCTGGTTGGGGAGGAAAAGTGTAAACCATTTACTCTTAGTCCTTGGTTAGGGAGGGTAAGATTTTGCAATCTACTGCTTGGCCATTTAACTATCTGCCTCAGTTTCCCTATTCCACCTGTCCTGGCTTCCTAACCTGTCTCATTCCCACCTCACCCACCAGAGACTTCCATCCCTGAAATCTTTCAGAGGCGATGAGGGAAGCCAGTCAGTCTCCAGTCACAGCTTCCTTCACTCTGTGCACTTACCTGAGGCTGAGTGCACCCAGGTGGGCTCAGTTCACACACTGTGGCTGCCTGACATGTGGCCCTGTCCTCTGGGTCAGGCTGGCTGTTGCCCTCGGGAAAACTCGATGGTGTCGGCTCCTGGTGAACATAACATCACTCATGTTAACCCCTCTGGGTTATGACACTCCTCAGTGATGGAAAGGCATCTGGGAATTGAATGAAACTGCAAGGTCTCGCAATTAACGTATGTACATGTTTTGGAAATGTTTTAAAATAACATAATGCAAATGAGAAACTCCTAAGGACCATGTGACCCAGGACTGGGATATGTTGCTCTGAATAATAGCTTCCCTAAAAGACCAGGCACCTTCTTACAACTCAATTATAAAAAGACAAATTACCCAATTTAAAAAGTGGGCAAAGGATCTAAACAGGCATTTCTCCAAGGAAGATATACGAATGGCCAATGAGCACATGAAGAGGTGCTCAGGATCATGAGTTATTGGGAAATGCAAATAAATCCACAACAAGAGGCTGTTTTCTACTCACTTGAATGGCTAAGAGCAAAAAATGAGCTAACAGCAGGGTGTGGGGAAACTGGACCCCTCACATGCTGCCTGGTAGGGGTGTAAAAGGGCGCAGCCACTTTGGAAAATAGTCTGCTGGTTTCTCAAGTGATGACCGTGGGACCTAGCCATCTCCCACCTGGGTAGATACCCAAGAGAAACAAAGGCAGAGGTCCACATAAAAAGTAGCGTAGCTCTGGCTGGTGTGGCTCAGTGGATTGAACATCGGCCTGCAAACCAGAAGGTGGCTGGTTTGATTCTCAGTCAGGGCACACGCCTGGGTTGTGGGCCAGGTCCCCAGTAGGGGGCGCACGAAAGGCAACCACACATTGGTGTTTCTCTCCCTCTCTCCCTCCCTTTCCCTCTCTCTAAAATTAAAAAAAAAAAAAAAAATGGCAGCATGACTTATAATAGTCAAATGGTGGCAACAACCCCAATTTTCATCAACTCACAAATGGCTATATAGAATGTGATATATTTGTACAATGGAATATTATTGGCTATCAAAGGGAATGAAATGTGACACATGCTACCGCATGGATGAACCTTAAAACTAGCGTACTAAGTGAAAGAAGCCAGACACAGACGACCACATATTGTATAGTTCCATTTACATAAGATGTCTACCAAAGGGAACTCTACAGAGAAGATGGATGAATGATTATTTAAGGATGGGGAGGGGAATGGTAAGGGGTGGGAGCATGTAGCTAAACTGCATGGGATTTCTGCAGTGATGAAAATATTGTAAAATTGACTCTTGGTGGTAGTTGCACGTATCTCTGAATATACTTCAATTTTTTAAATAGGCAAATTGTGTGACATGTGCATTATATTTCCATAATAATAATAACAAAGACCAGGCATGAACACAGTGGAGAACATACCTATTCTGCATAAAGCAAGGTATCCTTATATTGTACCAGTTGCCCTCATAGGTGACTACTGAAATGCTAGGCACATGAGAACTAAATAAAATAGTTGATAAATCAGTGAATGAGAAAGTAACATTCCAACGAGTGAGTGTTTTGTATGTTTCCTGAGCACGGGGTGAGGAAAGAGGGATAAATGCCAGGAGGAAGTTTTAGGTCAGGTGCTTGGCAGAACACGAAGGGTCAGGCCGTGCCTCAAAATCAGCAGCTATGGACTGCTCACTGGGCAGCTGGAAACCCAGTCAATCCAGTCAACTTTCCTCTGGCAGGAACCCGGTGACTGAGCCCAGCACCAGCCATCCCCGCCCTCTGCCACCCCTCCTTAGCCCCCAGGAAGTCAGAAGCCAGAAGCTTAGAGAATCCACAACCTGGGTAGAGAGGCAAAAGTAACACCGCCCTCCAACCCCGAGGGCCCCAACAGAGCCCACCCTGGTGTTGCTGGCTTACCATTTGGGGAATGAGCACATCGTCCTCTTGCCTTTTTCTTCTCTTCTCCACCTTTAATGATCGTGTTGCTGTGGCATTTGAAATAGATTGAAATTCAGTTCATGTTGAGAGTTCTGTCCTCCAAGACAGAGACGCCTTACCTTATATAGAAATTAGAGCTGGAAACACTAAAGCAGGGTCAGGGTGTATGACTAACAGTGAAGGTCCGTAAGGAAGATGCCAGGTTGCTTGTGAGATGGTTTACTTAAGAGAATGTGCTTTACTCACTCATAGAAGAGGAAGTATTGTACAGTAGGTAGGACAGAAAACTCTATCCCTAACGTCAAGGCCCAGTTCCTCCTCACCAGGCCTGTTGGGGGAAGAAAGAACCACACTTCTTCCTGCTCCTGTTCTTGCCAGAGAGAGAGGAGGGGCCTCTACTCACCACAGCAGTACTTGGGGGCACCCTTTAAAGGGGTACAGCCATGTCTCAGCTCTGAATGCAAACCGCTGCCTGATGGTTCAGCTCCCACCGGCCAGGAAACCAGACTCTTCTTGCCGCTGGAAGAATAGCCCATGGAACCCTCTTGGTCAGAGTTGGAAGAGTGGACCCCAGAAGGATCCTGGGTCTGTGGGGTGAGGTGCCTCAGTTCCCAGAGAAGGAAGCAGCTTCCACTGGGTATCCTTGTGTTGAATGATGAGCCAACAAGACAAGGGCTCGCCAGACTAGCAGGTGTGATGGACCCTGTCTTCAGGAGGGTCTGCCCTTCCACCATGAGGGGATGGAAGACTAAATTTGCACACTGGTGGCCCATGGGGGCGTCTCTCTGTATTCCCTGCCGGATTCTGATGGTAACTAGATATCATGCAACACCCATGGCCCAAGGAGGACATGGTGACCGGGATTTCCAACCCTGGAAGTGAGCATCTGCTGCCCTACCAGGCAAGCTGCCTAGACCAGCAGAGGTGCTGGCAGGAGGTGGGGAGGCGGGTGGGGGTGGGGCTCTAGAATGGGTGGGAAAGGACAGATATGGTAACTAATGTGCTCCAGCATACTCTTCTAAGCTTCCCCAGGAGAAGAGACAAACCAGAATCCTGGGGGAGCTGGTTCCAGATGAGGGGAACTTGCTGTTGCACAAAGGTGACAATAGTACCCCATCCACGTCCCCTCCCCCCACCAACTGCCCAGGTGCAGACAGTGTCATCTGCTGAAGCCCGCAGCTGTGCTCTTTTCCAGGGGTGGGGCTCACCTGGCGGGAGCTGTCCCACCCACAGGAGCTAACCCGGCATTCTGGGGGCAGCCTGCATGGGATAATCAGTCCGTGCGGATTCAAAGGCTCCGCCCCTGACCGCATGAGGGCACAGGTGTGCGTCCCGCTAAATATTTAACAACTAGTTCTCCAGGAAGGGAAAAACCCTGGGGTGCAGTGTGGGGATACTTCAAACTCCCACTGTGGCCAATTTCAAAGTGAAGCTGACATCGCGGAGTGTGGATGAGGGAGGAGAGGCGCCCCGTCCTGCCCACCAGCCGGCAGGGACCCGTCCAGCACGCCACCCACTTCTCGGAGCCCCCCTCACGGTTCCAGTTCCCATGCGATGGGCTGAGACCTGTGGAAACCACACCCGTGTTCAGCCCCACTTCTTCCCGCCTTTCAGGTGCGGGTCCTGAGACAACACCGCAGCTGTTCCCAGGGGGACCTGCGCTGCAATGGCCCCTTGGAGCCGGCATCCCTGGGAGTCTGCCCTTGGCTCTTTTCTCCCCCTGCTGTCTTTCCCTGGGCCCACGGCCTGCCTTCTACACGTGGCCACCACCTCTGAGTCTCATGACTTTACTCCACTCCGGCCTTCAAGAATTTCCAGAGGCCTCACGGGTGCTCAGTGTGTACAAACCAAGCTCCCTGTCTTCCAAAACTTGCCTTTTGCCCTATGTCCTTTCAGGCCTCAGAATTACCTTTGCCAGTTCTGTCTTCCCCACGCGGCCATGACAGCAGCACCCCGAGCGTGCCTGACCATCGGGGGCGAAGCGGGGAGTCTTGCGGCTCCTCCATTGTTTTTGTCTGTTCCTCTTAATAGATGCCTCATAATGTATGTGCTCCGTGCATACGTGCTTATTACTTAATCAAGAACATGCTTTTAGTGCATTTTTAATGCATGCTGACTTCCATTGTTGGATTTTCAGTGGCATGTGGTCAAAAGCAGGTTGCAGGTCACCCCTCTCTCCGCTGCTGACCCAGGGGTCCTCCCACCACATACACCCCTGCAGATGTCCCTCCTGAGCTGGGTGCCTCCCTGAGCTCAGATGCCACCTCCCTCGATGGACCTTTCCGGGTTCCCATGCTGTGATCAACTTCTCTCCCTGTTGACCCAGAGCTCCTCATGGGACACACACTTTCTTGAATTTGTGATACATTTATGAGAAATGTCCTTATGCCCTGGCATGTGTCCAGCTCACGGAGGACACAAGCCACATACAAGTGTCTCCCCACGGAGCCCAGCACGGCTCCTTGCTGATAGCCAAATGCTTGTTGAATGGGTATTTTAAGTATCCTACACCTCAAAGATGACCTTCATGATGTATTTGACACTCAAATAATGGAGTTGCCCTAAGGAGCGCGATGGTGGTTAATAAAACACTGCGTAGGATCAAAAACACTCATCCTGTTCCCCAACAGGCCACCGCAACCAAAGGAATCTACAGCATGTTACCACAAGGTGGCAGAATGACATTACTCTTTAATAACTATTTTCCAGCTGCAGATTCTTTTCCAAAACAGTATAAGCCTGCCCATTAAGGACTTGTCTCAGGAAGAAAGGGAAGTTGGAGCAGATTCCAGTCCTGGGTCATCCTCAGCCCTTTCTGCTGCGCCCTGACCTTTGCAAAGGACATTCAGCCACAGCAGGGCCACCTCCCCGGCCAGGCTCTGGGAGCTACCGAGGCCTCAGGTCTTGTCCCCTGCGGCCCCTCTGCACCAGGCGCCTCCTCGCAGACCCCAGAGAACCAGGTGGAGGCTAACCGTCTATGAACAAAGGGTGCCCCCTGCATTTCACTGCACCCCTGAGCCCCTGTCCTCAGTCAGGGGTACCGCCACATGTGCTCATCGCTATTGCCCTGTGGAAAGGCAGTCCTTGGTGTTAGATTTATAAGCCCCAGGGAGGACATTTTTGAGTGTATTTTTCTGAAGAAAGCACGAGGTGCAGTAGCCAGGGGCTCCGAGGACACCCAGGACTAAAGAGGCCAAGGGCTACCAAGGCAACAGCCACAGCGTGGTGGGGCCAGAATGCCAATCCAGGTTTGTCCCTGTAAACTCAGGTGGGGTTCATTTCCACCACAGTGTGGAGCCTTGGGCAGCGAGCTGGATCTCAAAGCTGCCCCCGCAGGGCATGGGGTGGGCGGGGGAGCTCTCAGAGGGGCCGAGGCTCCTGGGGCTCCACTCACCCCGCCACTTCCCCAACACTCACGTGGCCCACTTGGTGCAAACAACTCCTTTGAGTTTGCAGCTTTGCACCACCTTATCTCTGACTTCAACAAAACGAGCTTTGCTGAAAAGCCCTTGGCAGTTGCTCTGTTAGAGGAATTTTTTAAACACTTAAACAGGGTCACCGAAGCATTGCTGGCATGCAGTAGATTGCATATTGATGCGCAATAAACTGTGCCTTTAAAGTAGACAACTTGATCCATTTTGATCCAGACATACACCAGTGCTACCATGAGTGGTCAAGACAGAAAGAACATCCCGCCTCCAGAAGCTTCCTGGGCCTCTCCCTTGTAACCCCCCACCCTGGCCCTGCTCCCACAGGCCACCACCGCTCTGCTGTGGTCACCACAGGTGAGCTGGCATTTCCTAGGCTCTCCTGTAAGGGGAATCACATATAGTATGTGCTCCCCTGTGTCTGGACTCTTTCACTCACTGTAATTATTTTGAGATTCATCCATGTTGTTGCCTGGATAGATACTTCTTTCTTTCTTTTTTTAATATTTTATTTATATTTTTAGAGAGAGAGGGGAAGGGAGAGAGGCAGAGAGGAAGAGAGACATCCATGTATGGTTGCCTTTCACCTGCTTCCAGCTACGGACCTGGCTGGAGACCAGGCTTGCAATCTGGTTCTGTGCCCTGACTGGGAATCGAACCGGTGACCTTTGGGTTAGCAGGCTGGTGCCTTATCCGCTGAGCCTCCAGCCAGGGCTGATACTTCTTTCTTTCTTATTGCCGAGTAAGATTCATTGCACTACCACTCAGTTAGTTACCACTCACTCACCTGCTGATGGAGATTTGGGCTGGTTGCCAGGAACGTTTCTGTACTGGGTTTGAATACATGTCTTTTTTTTTTTTTTTAAGACTTTACTTATTATTTTTAGAAAGAAGGGCAGGGATGGAGACAGAAAGGGAGAGAAACATCAGTGTATGGTTGCTTTTCACCTGCCTCCAGCTACAGACCTGGCTGGAGATCTGGCTTGCAACCTGGTTATGTGCTCTGGCTGGGGAATCGAACCAGCGACCTTTGGGTTCACAGGCTGGTGCCAGTCAAACTGTGCCACCAGCCAGGGCTTTACATGTCTTCTTTCTTCTAGGTAAATACCTAGGTAGGTGCACATTTAATTTTTTTAAGATAGAACTAAGCTGTTTTTAAAAATGGGGGCTCTGTTTTACATTTCCACCAGCAGTGCCTGAGAGTTCCACTTTCCCACATTCTCACCAACACTGGGCAGGGTTAGTCTTTCACATTTTAGCCATTGTACTAGGTGTGTAGTGGTACCTCATTGTGATTTTTATTTGTTTGCATTCCCCTCGTGTCTAATGATGTTGAGCCTCTTTTCACATGCTTATTTGCCATTATTACATCTTCTGTCTACCCAGCTATCTAACTTTTGCCCATTTTAAGGTTGTTTGTTTATTGCTGAGTTTGAGAGTTCTTTATATGTTCTGGATACCAGTTCTTTTCAGATACATGCTTTGCAAGGATTTCCTCCCTGCTTATGGCTTTTCTGTTCATTTTCTTTAAGGAATCCTTTGAAGAGCAGAGTATTTTTAATTTTAATGAGGTACAATTTCTCAATTTGTTATTTTATGGATTCTGTTTTAGTGTTATTGTGTCATAAATCTTTGCCTAAGCCGAGGTAACAGATTTTCTTTTAATTTTTCTACTGCAAGTTTTATAGTTTTATGTTTCACATTTAGGTCTAGATGTAATTTGAGATAAGTTTTATATACAGTGCAAGTTGTAAATCCAAGTTCATTTTTTTTGCATATGGGTACACAATTTTTTCCAGAACCATTTGTTGGAAAGACTGTACTGTATTTTCTCCATTGCTTTGTTTTTGCACCTTTGGCAAACACCAGCCATCCCATCAGTGTGGGTTTACTTTTGGACTCTCTTTCTTGTTCCATTTATATAGGTGTCTATCTTGTTGACAATGTCACACCGTTTTGATTGCAGTAGAGGAATTGTAAGGTGTGATGAGAAGCTCAAGGGGAGCTCCACTGGGTAGAGCATTGTCCCTGGTGCGTCAACATTGTGGGGTCAATCCCTGGTCAGGGCACATGCAGGAAGCAATCAATGAATGCACCAAATACGTGGAATGACAAATTGATGTCTCTCTTTCTCTGTCTCTCTCTCTCCCCACCCCCTTCCTTTCTCTCTCATCAATCAATAAAAAATAAATAAAATGGCCCGAGGTCCATCCCATCCTGGAGAGCCTGCATTTCCCACCTCCCTTCCAGGACAAGGACAAGCTGCATTCTCTTCCCAGAGGCCAGCGCAGCATGGCCCAGCTCTTGTTCACATGGTCTTAGGACAGCCGCCACACAGAGAATATTCTGGGCTCATGCGGAGGGTATAAAGGACAGAAACTCTGCAAAAACTTGATCCACCATTTGCACGTCACCCCCCAAACCAGCTCCAGACCCAATCCGAAAACCACCTTACTGCAGCCCTGCCCCTGGGCCATCCAGTTGGCCACCCGCCAGCAGTTTCTTTCAAGATTTGCAGAGAGGGGGACTGAAATTAACCGTTAATATCAACCATTAAAGTTCATGGGACCCACTCTCTTCCCTTCTCCCTCCCTCTTCCAACATCACTCCCCATCCCCCTGCTTTGAAAACTGTGAGCCGGTTACACACTAAAAAGGAAAGAGGGAACAAGGCTTTCCCCCGTGTCAGTCTCAGCAGGGGAGGGACCGGTGGCCTGCTACTGCATGTGGGCGGAGCCTGGCACCCCGGGCTGCCAGGTTGAAACAGAATGTTAGGGGATTACAGGATATGGAATCTCTCCATATCATCTTCACAAATGATCGATAGGAAACTATTTCAAACGTTATTTTCTAAAAGTTAATTCCCCAGCTGGTGTGGCTCAGTGGGTTGAGTGCCGGCCTACAAACCAAAGGGTCACTGGTTCAATTCCCACTCAGGGCACATGTCTGGGTTGTGGGTCAAGTCCCCAGTTGGGGGTGTGTAAGAGATAACCACACATGGATGTTTCTCTCCCTCTCTCTCTCTCTCTCTCTCTCTTTTTTTTTTTTAAGATTTTATTTCATCATTTTTAGAAAGAGGGGAAGGGAGAGAGGCAGAGAGGGAGAGAGACACCAATGTATGGTTGCCTTTCACCTGCCTCCAGCCACAGACCTGACTGGAGACCTGGCTTGCAACCTGGTCATGTGCCCTGGCTGGGGATTTGAACCTGCGACCTTTGGGTTCGCAGGCCGGCGCCTTAACCACTGTGCTACCAGCCAGGGCTCTCTCCCTCTCTTTCTCCTTCCCTTCCCCTCTCTCTAAAAATAAGTAAATAAAATCTTTACAAGTCAGAATAGTCCTTTGAAAAACAGATGAGGGAAAATTTACTAAGACTGCTGAAAAGCAACACTGCTGTTCTAAAAGCAACCGTCCTTTTTGTTATCTTTCCAACTGAAAAGTGACCATTCACCTTCCACCTTCCAGTTGCTCCCACTGGAGGAGTTCATTCCTTCCAGGTGTAAGATGGTCCCTCAGCACTCCGTGAAGGACAAGTGGGCTTTGGTTTCTCCCCAACCTTCTGGGGCAAGCAGACTTCCATCAGCTCCTCCTCCTCCAACCTGGACTTCGTTCAGGATAAGAGCCAAGACTGGAAGTCTTCTTACAGCAGAGTCTGCAGGTGCGTGGAGCTTGTGGAAGGTAGGAATACAGGGGTTCTGTAGAGCAGACCTTGGGCTGGCAGGTGCCACTGCTGTCCTGGTATAATACAGCTCTGTCTTGTGTCCAGAGAACCAGGGGCCCCTGCTGATATCACCCCCAAACCAGCACCAGACCCAATCCGAAAACCACCTCATTGCAGCCCTGCCCTTGGGCCATCCAACTGGACACCTGCCAGCAGTTCTAGCAAGGAGTATCCTGTTCATGGGACAATCCCCAAAGGTCAGAGACGGACACGTGGGGTGTGTCACCAACTCACACCAGCCGGCTGCCTGTCCTTAGCTGGCAGCAGGGCCCAGGAAGAGCTCATCCCATGAACATGGTGCCACTGGGGACAAAGGCCTGGAACCAGCTGCCATTTCCGAGAGGGAACTCCATGGAAAGCAAGTCTGTCTGGGACATCGAGACAGAGGCTAATTACCAAAAAGGCAAGGGTGGAGACCTCAGCATAGTGTCCGCACCAATGGAGCAGAGGCGGCGTTCAATACCCACTCACAGGTCAAGTCAATCCTTCCACGTAAGGACCAGTGGGAAACGTGGTGGATGACACCAGGTGACGATCCCAGCAGTGGCACCAGGAAACCCATCTGCTGGGGTTCAGGTTTTTGTATAATCCCCTTCCTTGGAGTGTGGGTGGGACCTGTGACTTGCTTGTAACCAAGACAACATGGATGTCACTCCTTGATTAGGTTTCCGGGTACAAATCAGACTCCCCACGGCCAGTAGATGCTCTGGACTCCCCCTCAGCGTTCATGCACAGGTGCCGTGAAGGACACGGTCTCGCCTGAAAAGCCCATGTGGTAGACAACAGTGGGTGACCTCCAGCTCCTGGGAGCAGCCTCCGGCAAGAGTCTCAAGGCCTGGCCCTGCAAGAAGTACATGAAGTCTGCCGGGAACTGGAGGGAGCTGGGGAGCCAATGGTCCTGTGGCCCAGGCCAACACCTTGACCTTAGCCTGGGGAGCTACTGCAGCCAGGACCCAGGTAAGCCCTGCCCAGCCTCCTGACCCTCAGAAGCTCTCAGGTTATAAGTGTGTGCAGTTGTAAGGGGCTGAATCAGGGGCTATGTGTTATGCAGCAAAAGCTAACCAATACAGAGTAAGAACTCGTTTCATGTTAGCCTCTTGTACTTAAAATAGAAAAATCGTGTTTCGAGGGGTCCTTTCATGCTGTAAGAAGCATCCCTCCCAACACACACAACACTGCAGAGGAGGGTGCCCCCCAATCCAAGCTCATGGCTGCGCCCCATCTGGAATGCACAATGGCGAGAGAGAGAGGTTCTCCAAAGGAGGCCCAGGGTGCTGTGACCAGAAGAAAAAGGAGACAGAAGGTGAATAGCCACGAAATAATAACTGCCCACCTGAGAGTCCAGCCGACTTCACTTGACAGAGGAAGAAACAGCTCCACAGAGGTAAAGGGCTTCCAAGGCCACGCATCCAAGGCGGAGGCCAAGCCAGCTAGGTTTCCCATCCTCAGCCCAGCACCTTGCAAGGCTCATGCTTTTGGATGATGTTGTTTTCCTGTTCTCTTCATCTACTTAGGAAATTTGTTCAGTGGCAAAGCATTAAAATCAAAGTTAGTTAGTGAAGATAAACAAACATTTTTAAAAATCCGAAAATGGATTCAAACTTATTTGGAAGAGAAATGCCTGCTTGGCTGTCCTTTTAAAACATTACCAACTGGTTTTACATCCTTGGGGCCTTTGAATTACTCCCAAATCCAGAACAACAGAATAACAAATGTGAACCGGTTAAACAAGGGAAAAGAGAATTAAGTGTTCTCTCTCTCTCTCCTTACACATAAATTCTTGGGGGGTCTTTTCCTATAAAAAGATGGACTTACAGGGCTATCTCGGTGGAGCAAGGCTGGGGGCCCAGGTGCATGATGGGCCCTCTGCCAGGCTCGGGACAGTAATTCACCTGCGATCTCCCGCTCGCTCCCTCCCTTCCTTCATCATGTGATTTGTCAGCCCACCTGTGGCACTGGAGCACCCAGAGCTTTCCAAAGCCAGCAGTGGCTTCCTGAGGTCAGCACTCAGCTGCTCACTGACCCCACAAAGGCCCTGGGACCCCCCAGGGGCCCTGCCACCCCGGGCATGGCTTCACCGTGGACCAGGGCCCTTACTCCGTCACTGGGCTGGCCCTCAGGAAAGAGCACCCACTTCCTGCATGGCCTTCTATTCCCGTTCCTGCCCACACACTCTTAGGGACCGCCATGGTCGCACAAAGGCCAAGTGCAGCGGGCAAGGGAGGCTGCAGACAGCGGGGAGTCAGTGTGACCCAGATCAAGCCACCATCTCTGAGCCTCCACTTCTGTACAGGGGAAAAGTAATAGCAGCTGCCAGTGTCTGGACCAGGGGAATGCAACAGTGGGGTCCCCACAAGTCCCCTGAGCCCATGGCTTTGGGGGTAGGGGAAGGAGATAATACAGCTTTTAAGGTACTTTGCATATCTATGGCAGGCTGGTAGCAAATAATAGTTGTGCTAATGCCCGTGAAAGGACGGATGATACCCTTTGAGATACTTTACGTAAAAATGGGAGGAGCTAGTCAAGCACCTGAGAATAAGGGAGGATGATACATTTTAAAGTACTTTTCATAACAATGAGGCATTAAATTAAGGATGCGGGGGGCATGCTGTTTGAAAGGAGGAAGAAGGACCCCCATCTGCCAGGAGGAGGCCTGGGAAGGAGCACATTGGAGCAGCAGGATGGGGCCGTGCACTTTGCAGTCAGGATTTGGCCACGTGGCTCCGGCTGACTTCAATGTTACCAAGGACTCTGCCTCGCAGACCCGGACTCTCTCTGGACCCTTGGAATTCGGGACATGCTAAGAGGACACTCTTTTAGGATGTGTGTGCCTTTCCTGGACTTCACCATGTTCCAGTGTAACATGGCACATGCTTTCCTGAGCTATTATGTGGAGGCTGAAGGCAACGTACCCCAGATCCTGAAGGTGAGAGCTGACAGATTCAGAATGGGGGCTTGGTTTTGGTTTATATCCTTTGGGGGAGCAAGGGAGGTTCTGGGTCTCGGGAAAACAGGGCTCCGAGCAGGGGTGCCCTCACCACCTCCCACCAGGTAGGAATGTTGAAAATAAAAACCTGTTTTCCCCTACACTAACCGTTGGGTCTCACACCAAGGTGCCATGTGAATGAGCCCCGCTTTGCTCGGTAGCAGGAGAGCTGAGTTTAAGTTGGAGTAAAGGGGGGTCAATCTGAGCTGATTCCACACCTACAACCACCTCCCTTCACCCACCGCTGAGGCCTGGGGCCTCCGAAAAGGTAATAACTGACCCTACACAGGCCTGACCGGGGGCCTCATTGAATACTTTCCATGTAGCCCTGCTACTCCTCACGCCACGTACGAGATGAACCCTCTCAAGATCATTCGCTCCGCAGTATCGATAAGGAAAGGGGGTCACTGAGGCTGCAGTTTGGAGTCACCAGCTAGTGGGCTGGCACAGCAGAACATAGGCAAAGGTCCCATCACCACCTTCTGCTGCCTCAGATAAATTCAGTCTCCAAAGACAAGGACCAAAACATCCAGGGACCCTCCCCTCTCACTTTTCCTTCCTTCCTCCATCCCTGGTCCCCCAACCCTCTTTAGATCTGGGCTCCTCTGGATTCCAATCCTCCCGGGGCCCCTGCACATGACCAGTTCTGTCAGGTTGCCTGCCCCTCTGGTATCTGTTGCTACCTGTGACTTCCTCCAGATCAGCCCCAGCTCCTGCCCTGCAGCCTGGAGGTGTCCCAGCTAGCCTGGGGCCTGTCCAACTGAGGAGAGAGGAAGATGGCTAGTGTTGGTCACTTGGCAGAAGGACACTTCCTGGTAGCCCATTAAAACCGACCCAGACCAGTGGCACGGAGCGCCCTAGCGGGCCAGGTAGGAGTGGTGCTGGCCACTGCTGAATGGAACCGGGCAGCTGCCATGGAACTGTGCAGTTACTGGTCAGTATGAAGCATGGCTGGCCTCAGGGTGTCTTTTCTCCTCCACGTTCAGGGGCTTCTTGGCTAAAATACTCACTTGATTGAACACCCAGGGCTTCTCAGACAGAGAAGAGGCCTTGCAGGTAAGAATCGCTTTCATAGATGCAAACCACACTTGGAATGGCACAGCCCGTGCCCGCCCACCTTCTGGCTGAGGTGTTACCTCAGTCCTAGCTCTGCAAACTCCCAGTCTGCCCAGCTCTTCTCTCCCCCCAAAACCCAGTGCCAGCCCCAGCACTTCTCAGGAGGGGGCTTGTGCCCTCCTGGAAGAACGAGACTGGTGACACGTTGAGATTAGAGAGGCAGAAAGGCAACAGAGAAAGTACTTGCTTCCTCTTTGATGCCAGCAACTAGGGACACTGACAGGGGCGAGAGCCCTGCCCCACCCCATTGGTTCTCAACGGGCCAATCAGGGCCAAACTTAAATATCCCAACAACTGGACAAATGATGCTACAACGCAGAATGCGATTTTATGCTGGCATTAAAAATTATGCTTCTAAGACATGAGGCTGCGGTGTGAACATGGGGAAGCAAAAGAAAATATGTAAATATGCGAACAGGAAGCAAATACTTAGTCTGAGAGATCAGAGACTTAAAGAAAAGGATAGATTAAAACCTAAAAAGAACAAAAAGAAAGATCCTGGTGCCCTCAAGGAAAGAGAAGTCCCCCGATATGCTTCCTGTTTATTCTTACAATATAACACACACCTGGGCCCACCTTACCACATCCTGGTTGATACCAACTTTATCAACTTTTCCATTAAGGCTAAACTGGTCTTGGTGCAGTCAGCAATGGCCGGGGGGTGTGCCAAGTGTACCCCTGGTATAACTCACTGTGTAATGGCCGAAAATGACACAGTCCTTGGGGCAGACGTAGCGAGTGGCTTTAAGGATTGCCCAGGATCCAAAATTTGAACGATTACCATGCACACAAAGGAGCCTGTGCAGATGACAGTTTAGTACAGAGAGTAACCCAGCACAAGTCTTACATTGTGGCCACAGCTGACCTGGAGGAAGAAGCAGGAAGACACCTGGAGTTCCCATCATGCACATTTCTAACCATAGGTCCAACATTGCGTGGGTGCCAGATGCTTACGGAGCCCCTCGGTTCTAAACTTAAAAGACAAACTTCCTCTGCTCTCCTTCCATCAACCGTCTCTGTTGCCAGTTTATTAGACATGGTACACACTGAGTTATTATTGCTCCACTCACCCAGTTGCTGTCTGGTTAAATAATTCACTTCTTGATGTTTTGAAAATGATATTTTGTATCACTTTAATATTTGTTCCATCTTTTTATAAATCGGATGACTGCTCAGAAAAAAAAATGTTTCAGAGTGTAATTATTTTAAAATATGTACATTTCTGGGTGGAGGCTAGGTCACTGTTTTTATGACTATATATGACATTTTCATGCCTGAAGAAAAAAAAATATTTCCATAGGACCCAAAACCTAGCTGGTCCTTGTAGATTACGAACAATGTGCATTGTGGGCCACCCTGAAGTTAGGCAACCCAGAGAGAGCTCTTTGGCCAGTATTTCCTGTATTCTGCTTGCGCAAAACAAAAAAAGAAAAAAGAAAACAATCATACTTCTGAAACATGTTTAATGACATAGGAAAATCAGATGTAAAGGGTACAAAAAGCTGAATCCCAAACAGTAGTGATGCTAGGTATTATTTGAAAATACATGATAAAAAGACTAAGGGGAAGTATGCGAAAATGCAGTTATCCCTCACGTGGGTCGCTTTTAGTTCTGTTTTTCTACTTCCCAGATCCTCTAGAATCAGCTTTGAATAACTTCTTGTTAGAAAAAAGACAAACACGGTTAAGCAAACACCAGTGGCTGCAGTGGATGCACATGGGTGGCTGCCGGCCAAGGGGAGTACGTGGAACTGCCGGGGCCTCTGCCAGGGAAAAGCAGGGACACAGACATGGCTGAGAAGATGCAACTATTTTTGTTACTGTTGCCATGGTTACCCGAGCCCTTGCTTCCCTCTCCAGACTGGCGTGGTGTGGACAAGCAAGGGTGATGGCACGTTCACGTGAAGTCTAAGACCTCCAGCTCACTGCCATCCCTGAACAGAAAACACTGCAGGGTTGGGGAAAGCATGGAGAACTATTAAGATGTCTACCAACTCGAGACCTTCCTTCTTTCCTTCTGTAGTTACAAAAATGGGCCAGAGCAGGATCCTGTGTGGCGGCCTAAGATGGTCCCCATGCCGTGTTTTCTTCACACTGTTAGGGGAGAAACTCCCAGGAACTCAGTTCCTCTGGCCCACGCAGTAAAGAATTAGAGATCAACGACCCTATTAATGTGCAAGCAAGCAGGGCTTATCGGCGACCTGGGCCATCTGCTGCGACCTGGGCGATCTGTTCTCGCGGCAGAGAACAGGCCTTGCTGAGGGGGGTGAGCAAGGCAAGGGCTTGAGACCGGCAGCCAGAGGCCAGGCAGCCAGAGAGCAATCGTTTGTTCTGACAACTTAGTGGGGTGGGGGAGGGTGACGAAGTTGCCTCCTGGTTGACAGGCAAGGGTGGTGCCAGCTTTCCAGGACAGAGGCTTGCATACCAAAGGTGTAAATGGGCTTCTTCCTTTAGGCCCCATGGGGCCTTTCAGGCCGGGCAGGAAAGCGCACTTTGAAAGGCTTTCCTTCCCAGCTGGTGGAGACGACACAGAGAATTCCAAGGACTGCTGAGTCAGGGGCTGGGACATGCACCCCTGCATTGGTTTGATGCCTGTCCCATCCTAACACTTCCAGACGGGCTGTTAGCTCAAAGCCCACTGGCACCGACTCAGATTCTCACACATTCCGTTGCTTTACATATAGTTCAAGGAAACATTTTTAGCCATTTAGAAACTCTACTTTATGAAAGTACCCAACATGTTAGCTACCAATAAACGCACATGGCAGTCAAGGTTCTTCAGAGAACTAGAACTACTAGGAGATGGATAGTTAGATAGACTCATCATTCTAAGGAGTTGGCTCGTGCAGTTATGGAGGCTGACAAGTACCTAGACTGGCAGTTGGCAAGCAGGAGACCCAGGAGAGCTGATGGTGTGTAAGTTGCAGTTTAAATCTGAGGTCAAAGGTAGGGAAAGACCCGTTCCCAGCTTGAAGAAAAAGCAAATTCTCCCTTACTTAGCCGTTCTCCCCAGACAGGACCTCCTGTGGTTTGGATGGGGCCCATCCATGTTGGGAAGGACAATCCGCTTTACTCAGCCCACCGGTTCAAATGCTAATCTCATCCAGAAACATTTTGGACACACCCAGCCTCGTGTTTAACTGAACATCTGAGCCCCTGTGGCTCACCCACGCTGACATAAAATTAAGCACCCTGTCTCCTAGCTGCTACTGCCGCCCTTGGGAGCTCTCTGACCCAGAGGCCCCCACCCTGCTACTGATGTCACCCGGATAGTAAACCCCCTCTCCGATGTCCATCAGTCCTGAGAGTTTTCATGCTCTCTTCCTCTTCTGGGTGGTGGACGTGCCCGTCTGGGGAAGGTCTTGGCTGGGAGGGACCTTCCTGTGGGCACGCGCCAGGGTCACACAGTGAGCTGTTGTGCAACACTGCCACCTGGTGGTCCTGTCTCCCTTGACCACAATCATCATCTCATGAAGGAAGAACTCTCTCCTGACACTCCCTGCCTCTGTCCAGACTCGGGAAGAGAATGATCACCTTCAGCAACTCCGCCCTCAAGCTCCTTAAGTTTCTTATCTGTCGCTCAAGGAGTTCGGGGAGAGCGTGGAAATGATCACTATGCCTGCCACCTGTCCACTATGACCTTCAAAATAAGAATACTAAATCAAAAAGTTCAAACCTTATATGTGTGTGGAATTAAAAATAATTTCTAGATTTCTCTGTATGCAAAATGCTAATGGACAACAGTGTGATGATTGTGAGGGGGTGGGGGTATAAGAGGGTTAATGGTAATGGAAAAAATACAGTTTAAAAAAAGAAAATGGAAAGTATTATGCTTAGTGAAATAAGCCAGTCAGTGAAAGACAAATACCATATGATCCCACCCATTACAGGGCAATAATGAACAAAACAAACAATAAGCAAAACAGAACCAGATATATGAATACAGTGAATAGGCCTTCAGTGGGCAGAGGGGAGGGGGGAGGCAGAGGCAAAGAAGGGGAGAAGTTTAGTCATGAATCTAGTATGGAAGAACCATGGACATGGACAACAAGTGGGACTGACTTTGTAGGGGAGTGGGTGGGTGAGGGAAGGGGACAGAGGGGAGTAAAAAGGGGATGGATGTAATACAACAACAATAAAATTAAATTAAAAAAGAAAGAAAGAAAGAAAGAAAGAAGATGGGCCCTGGCTGTTGTGGCTCAGTGGACTGAGCATTGGCCTGCAAACCCAAGTGTCACTGATTCAATTCCCAGTCAGGATACATAACCATGTTTCCAGCCAGGTCCCCAGCTGGAGGCAGGTGAAAGGCAACCATACATTGATGTTTCTCTCCCTTTCTTCCTTCCTCCCTCCCCCCTCTCTAAAAATAATGAATAAAGTCTTTAAGAAGAAAAAGAAAATGACAGCAGATTATAAATGAGCACCTGGCTGGTGGCTCAGTGGAAACTTGCTGGCCTGCGAACCCAAATGTTACTGGTTCAATTCCCAGCCAGGTCTCCAGCCAGGTCTCCAGCCAGGTCTGTAGCTGGAGGCAGGTGAAAGGCAACCACACATCGATGTCTCTCTCTCCCTCTCTGCCTCTCTCCCTTCCCCTCTCTCTAAAAATAATAAAATAAAATAAATCTTTAATTAATTAATTAATTAAAAAAAAATTAGAACAATGTGCTGTTGGGCTCCAAGCATCAGTAGATGTAATAGGTACAGGGATGGTACCGCAAAAAGAGGTAAAGAGAATACCGCTATTTAAAAATGCAAAGTAAGTTGATGGAAAGTAAATAGTTTGTCGTGCACTGTTTTCAGTGCCTACTCGCTGGTACCGTGTGCCCCGGAAGCAACCCTGCGCAGCTCACACTCAGCACCGCGCAGGACGCCTGCTCCGAGCTGGGCCGCACCGTGCTCAGTGCCGTGCGTGGTCGGCCGTGCCTGGGCTGGCTCTGAGCAACAAGGCAGAGAATGACAATGACCGTTCTAAAGTCACTTGCCGTGGAGGACTATGCTTTTCTTCCAGCTGACCTCAAGCAAGTAAAATGATGGGATATGGAGTGGACTGTACTGTTTATTGTTGTTTCTTTTTTTTTTTTTTTAAGTAATTTTTTTAAAATATTTTATTTCATTATTTTTAGAGAGAGGGGAAGGGAGAGAGGCAGAGAGGGAGAGAGACATCAATGTATGGTTGCCTTTCACCTGCCTCCAGCCCCAGATCTGACTGGAGACCTGGCTTGCAACCCGGTTATGTGCCCTGGCTAGGGAATCGAACCTGTGTTGTTTCTTTTTTAATAAGAAAAGTTTGGGGGGATCAAAAGGGGAGGAAACCTTCGTGCATCGTCCATGAAAGAAAGAATTGATAAACTGGACTTGACTAAAATGAAAAACTTTTGCTCAGTGAAACCTCAAGAGAATGAGAAGACAAGCCACAGACAGGCAGAAAATGTTTACAAAAGACACCTTGTGTAAAGGATTATTATCCAAAAATAGAGAAAGAACCCTTTAGACTCAACAATCGGAAAGCAACCTGATTTAAAAATGAGCCAAAGACCTTAACAGACACTTCACCAAAGAAGATCCTCAGATGGCAATAACCTAAGAGAAGATGCTCCATGTTTAGCCATCAGGGGAATGCAAATTTAAAAACAATGAAATATCGCTATGCACATATTAGAATGGCCAAAATCTAGAACACTAACAGCAGCAAAGGCTGATCCTATGGTGTGACAGAAACTCCCTGTCCCTGTTGATGGGAGTGCAAGTGGTACAGCCCCTTTGGAAGACAGTTTGTCCCATAGAACCAAACATGCTCTTAAAATACACTCTAGCAATGACGCTCCATGGCATTTACCCAAAGGAGCTGTAAACGTTCACCCACACAAAAACCTGCACATGGGTGAGCACAGCGGCATTAATCATAATTGCCACAACCTGAAAGCAACCCAGATGTCCTTCAGCAGGTGAACGGAGGAACCAACCATAGGCCGTCCAGACAGTGGAGTTTTATTCAGTACTAAAAGCAAATCAACTATCAAACCTTAAAAAAAAAATGAAGGAAGAGTAAATACATATTCCTAAGTGAAAGACGCCAATTTGAAAAAGCTGCTTACTGTATGATTCCAACTCTATGACATTCTGGAAAAGGCGACAGGATGGAGACAGGGAAAAGATCAGCAATTGGCAGGAGCTGGAAGGCAGGGAGGGAAAACTGGCAGAGCACAGAGCTTTCCTAGGGCAGTGAAAATCCAGTAGTCCCCTTCTCTGCGGTTTTGCTTCCCTGGTTTCAGTTATCCATGGTCAACCTTGGTCTAAAAATATGTAAGTGGAAAATTCTAGAAATAAACAATTCATGAGTTTTAAACCGCGTGCCATCTCGAGGAGTGTGATGACACTGGGAGCCTTCCCACTCCATCCTGCCCAGGACATGAATCATCCCTTCGTCCAGGGTGACCACAGGGCACGTGCTCCCGCCCCTGAGCCACTTAGCAGCCAGTTACTTACCAGATTGGCTTTTTCAGTGTCTCAGTGCTTGTGGCCAAGTCCCCTGATTTTACTTATCGATATCCCCAAAGTTCAAGTGCAGGGACGCTGGCCATTTGGATACGCCAGAGAGAAGCCACAAAGAATTTCCTTTAAGTGAAAAGGTATGGCTGTGTGGGAAAGAAGAGAATATAGAGGTTGGTTGCTTTGGCTGGAGTGGCTCAGTGGATTGCGTGCCAGCCAAATAGTTGCTGGTTCAATTCCCAGCCAAGGCACATGCCTGGGTGGCAGGCCAGGTCTCCAATTGGGGGTGACCACACAAGACGCAACCACAACTTGATGTTTCTCTCCCTCTCTTTGTCCCTCCCCTTCTTCCCTCTCTCTAAAAATAAATGAAACTTAAAAAACAAACAAAAAACAAGAGTTTCGGGCCCCCACTGAGGATGACATGTCCAAACCCATAGAATGGACAACACTAAAGCCGAACTGGGTGTAAACTGTAGACCTTGGGTGACTGTGATAGCGGCTATAGGCTCATTCATTGTAACCACGGACACTCTGGCGGGGGGGTTGGTAATAGGGGAGGTGGTGCTTTATGGGGGTGAGAGCGCACAAAATCTCTGCATCTTCCTCCCAATTTTGTTGTGAACTTAAAACTACTTAAAAAACAAAATCTTAAATTTTTTTCTTACCCAAGCATTTACTATTTCTAAATTTAAGTAGTGAGGTTTTTTGTTTTTTTTTTTTTAACTTGGGTCTTTATTTGGTAGAAGGAGGCTGCACTATTATATAACCCTTCCTGTTGCCAAAATCCAATGTCAATTAACTAAAATATCAGAGCTGTATGTTAAAAATATCTTAAACCATTTTTTTTTTTTTTTTTTTGGATCACTGACTGACCTCTGATCTTTAATTTGTCTTGTTACTTGGTAATAAATATATTTAGAAATATTCTTTCCTTCTCAAAAATATTATGCTAGAGGGAATAGTTAATGTTCCTTATTTAAAAAAAAAAAAAAAAAAAGATGACAGTCAGAACTAGTAATGTGCTATTTACAGCAGTTTCAGCAGAAAACCGAAGAATAATTTATCTGGCTCATTAAGCTCTGCCTATCTCTGAAAGCCAGCACAGCTCCATACTCCCGAATTCTTAAATGTCAAAGCCCCATGATGAAATGTTCTGATATCTACAATCTGTCTGAGGCTATTATCTGCAGAAATATACTTGCTTCTGCCAATTATAGTCCCTGTAACCCTGGGTGGTTGGGATTTTCTCTTTGTTAGACGTTATCTAATGCTAAACTAAGCCCATATTTGGGACTCCTGCAGGGTTGCATCCCAGGTGGGCAAGGCCTTCCAAATCTGCAGTTCTGCCTCAAATTGGCTCAGTTTGGGACGGGATAATGGTGACCAAACACTCCCACAGCTTCACCAAAGTCTGCAGCAACACTCTCTCCAGATAACATCACCTCGAACTTCTACACTGTTCCTAACCTGGGGTCTATGACCCCCGGGGCCTTCGGGTTCAATGTAATTGGTTTCTTGGTAACCCCATGCATTATATTATCTGCATTTCAAAATATTCTTCTAAGAAGGAGTCTGTAGGCTTCACTAGATTGACAAAGGGGTCCTGACATATATTTCTCAGGTACAATGTCCAGAATTCAGCCAACAATTACAAGGCATAACAAAGAATAACAAAAAAACCAACCCCCACCCCCCGCCAAAAAAAAAAGTCCAAGTGTGAAACTCTATTACTTTTC
Source organism: Noctilio leporinus (assembly GCA_004026585.1). Taxonomy (NCBI): domain Eukaryota; kingdom Metazoa; phylum Chordata; class Mammalia; order Chiroptera; family Noctilionidae; genus Noctilio; species Noctilio leporinus. Next base: position 17,531 of record PVIW01008046.1, on the reverse strand, counting down.
TACAGCAACAATTAGGAAGCAAAATTAAAACAAAACAAAACTCTGATTCGATTCCCCAGCCAGGGCACATAGCCAGATTGCGAGCCAGGTCTCCAGCCAGGTGTCTGTAGCTGGAGGCAGGTGAAAGGAAACCATACATCGATGTCTGCCTCCCTCTCTGCTTCTCTCCCTTCCCCTCGCTCTAAAAATAATAAAGTAGTTTAAAAAACCCGAATCACTATTTATAATTGCAACAAAAACTGTAGGGGCGCCCGGAAATAAATTGAACAAAATATGTGCAACACCATTACTCCGGAAATTATAAAACCTGTGTTAAAAGGCCCTAAAAAAAGACCTATAAATGAAACGACATTTTACATTCTTGTGTAAAAAGTATTTACTGCCTGAAGGGCCTAATTCTCCCCCCAAACTGGTCTATCTATTCCAGCCCCTCAAAAACTCCGAACAGAATCGTTAACGGGACTTTCATGTAACCTGAAAAGATACCCTCCAATATCTGTGGAACATCCTAAATTCCAAAGAGTCCCCAGGAGACCCTGGAACAGGGACACACAGGGACACGTGGGAGCATGGTGCGCCTGGAGGCGTTCCCAGGAACAACTGGTGGAGAACGTAAAAGAACCCACAGGGATCTGGGGCCCGCGGGCTTGCAGACACATCTCTAAGTTCTGCTTCTGTCTTCATGTGGCCGTCTTTCCCGGTGTGTATGTCTCCTCTTGGCTCTCTTGTGAGGACACCAGTCATAGGATTAGGGGCCTAATCCACCTCTTGAACAGTGTGGCAGGAGCACAGCAGGTCTCACCCGCTCTGGACTGGCAACCACTGAGCTGAGCGAGAGGCTAGGCGTGGTGGCAGCGTGTGATGGCTTCCCAACACGCGACCTGCCTCACTTCGGGAAGCCCCTGCGGTTGTTCCGCAGCTCTGACCCAGCGGCCCTCCGTCCAGCGTTAACTTGCGCCCCTGGGGAACGCTACAAGCCCGCCAGGAAACTCGGATAGCAGCGCTCCCCAGCAGCACGGTTTCCAGTGGAAAAAATAACAGCGCCCAAGGCTGTCCCCGAGGTCTGCCTCCTACTTCAACTGGGTTTGGACATCACAGGCCCAGGGACACCCCTTTGTCCAGCCTCCAACCCCCCTACAACCTCTTGTCCACCTTCGGAACCACCTTGGCCTCCTGCAGCCTCTGAGACCAGATGACACCGGTTTTTGATCTTAACGCCAACTCCCCATTACCAGGGAACCTTGGGCTTCCAGATCGGTCAGAATTATTCCCCCGAGGTGGAAGCCCCCCGCCGTCAACCCGCACCTGCAACCACTGCACCTGCCTCCCTCTTGGCTTCTCTTCCCACAGGGACAATGTGGCTCAGCAGGACCTGGGCCCCTTCTTCCTCAAGGTGGCTGAGAGGAAGAGCAAGGGCCCAGGGAGGCCCTTAAAGCGGCAAGACCAGCGCGGTAGCCACATTCTCTTCAGGACATGCGGAAGCCATCCCAACATGAGGGGGTGACACTCAGGCTGCCAGAGAAGCCACCTGGGGACCTGCAGGCCTGGCTTGGCCCGCATGGCCTCTCAGCTCCCGGACGTCCGGCAGAACTACGTCCTGGGCCCGCAGGTGAAGCTCACCAAGAAGATGGGCGACACCTGGCTCACCTCCCAGGCTGACGGCCCGGGCTGGGCTGGGCGGGTGTCCTTTCGAAAGGCTCCCCCGCGAGCACCGCAGGGAGCCCATGGAGCCAGAGGCCTTCGAGGGGCCCTCTGCACCCCCTGGTGTCTGGCTCCTGCCCGATCCTCTCCGGGGCAGCCACCAGGTGCCACCAGCCAGCCTGCATCTTTCCCAGCTGTGCAAACAGTGAAGCTTACTTATTGCAGCAAAAATAACAATAATAGTAAAAATTTTAATGAAAAAGAAAAACTGAAAACATTCCATTTTTCTCCCTAGAGAATAAACATTCCATTATATGCTAGAGACTAAAATGTGGCAGATATACTCAGAGGGAATTTTTTAAAATTTAATTTTATTGTTGTTGCATGACATCCAGAGGGAATATTTTTAGCAGTGAAACCATCAACGATCAACACATGACGCACAACAGCACAGGTGACTCCTGCAACATGATGCTGAGTGTAAATAAACAACTCGCAGAAAACGACATAGACTATGACATCATTGTTATACAAAAACACACAAATAAGCTGAGGTTATGTAGCACACAGGTGACAAAGTGGCAACTGAAAGGGCAGATGAAGAGAAAGGTCAGTAGCGGCTGGTGCACCTGTGAGGAGGTTAAATGTTACATCACAGCCATCGCCTAGACCAGAGCAGGACATGTGGAAGGGGCAAAGGGGAAGTAGTTTTTTTTGTTTTTTCTTTTTTAGATTTTTTATGTATTATTTCCAGAGAGAGGGGTAGGGAGAGAGGCAGAGAGGGAGAGAGGCATCCATGTATGGTTGCCTTTCACCTGCCTCCAGCTACAGACCTGGCTGGAGACCTGGCTTGCAACCTGGTTATGTGCCCTGGCTGGGAATCGAACCAGCGACCTTTGGGTTCGCAGGCCGGCACCTAGATTTTTTTTTAATATGAAAGCTTACTTTGTTCATTCAGTCAACAGTTACAGAGAGACAAAAGCTGCCAGAGGTGGGCCCTCTGTGCAGGCTTGCTTCTGAGGGTGATGGGTCCTTCTGGAAGGCAGGAACTCTAAAAATGGGGGGAGGAGTAAGGTGCATAAATACTTTGTCTTTATTTTAGGAAAGTTAAGTTCTAGAATGAAAGGAGATATAGATTCCTGCTAATTATTACATAATTCATTTTCATTCATAATTTTGTGTACTGTGTTTTTTTTTTTTTCTTCTGATTTTGTGTACTCTTAAGTCTTTCTCAATTTCATTCCTCTTAGGCCATTAGCTTGGGTATTTCGACACATCCTTTAACCTTAGGTTTTGTAGTCTAATCCCTCCTGTTCTTCTCAGGAGGCCTTAGAACTAACTGCCCAGTGGCTGCTGCTTTCACTCCGACCCCTCCAACTTGCTGCATCTGAAATACCGGTGCTGTTGGCTGCCTTCAAGTCCCGGGATCCATTTTCAGCAGGAACAGCCACAAAGTGAAGATGACCCACGAAGCAGACGCTTCCAGAACCCCCTGGAACTGGTACCCAGGCCCTGGCGCGAGGTTCTCCACGACCTGGGTTCCTGTCGTCTTGTCTGCAGGTGGCGGCGACGCAGCTTCTCCGGAACCTGCCTCGGAAGCGGGAAAGGAGCGTTGGAGCAGCCCCAGTTCTGTCTCCTGCGTGGTTTAACCAGGCGGCACGAGCAGCTGGGCTGGAGGAGGGACGCAACAACTCCGGCAGAACAGCGAGATTTAGTTCCCTTAACAGCTCAACTTTGTGCTACGTAGCTCCAGAAGATGTTACGCTTGAAGGGGCACTTTAAAAAATATTTTATTTATCTATTTTTAGAGAGGTGGGAAGAGGGGGAGAAGGGGAGAGAAACATCAACCAGTTGCCCCTCACAACCCCCAGCCAGGGCCCTGGCCCGCAACCCAGGCATGTGCCCCGACTGGGCATCAAACCAGCGACTTTAGGGTTCGCAGGCCGGCGCCCAATCCACTGAGCCACACCAGCCAGGGCTGAAGGGGCATCTTGATTATTCCCCAGGGATCCCTCACGTCATCTAATGCATGTACCTTTCTCAACTTCCTTTTCAGGAGTGATAGTGAAAGTGAATCTTTGGTCCCTAGGGGAAAGAAGCAAACATTGGAGTTAGACGAAGAGTAGACCCTGGAGTTGAGGTATCGCTGCCTGAATTCTGGTTCTGCCACACTGCTGAGCTCCTCCTGGACCCTTCAGTCCCTTTACGACGCCCGGACCAGCTCTGACGAGCACCTGCAGCCTCGAGTCATCCCTTGTAACCTGGGAGATTAAGCAGAGGTTCCTCATGCCTCCCAGGCCACCTCCTCAGTGTCATCATTTTGTTCTGGCCCCACAGGGGTATCGTCTGTGCAGGGAGGGGACACACAGGGACCCAGAGACTCTAATTATTATGTCTGCACCTCTCAGCGATTCCTTGCCACCCTGACACTGTCTTCTCCCCTTTCCGTTCACCCAACTTTAGATGAAGAAGGAAAAGGATTGACACTGGGAGTAAGGTCTGTAAGGCAAGGTCGGAGCCAGCAGGAGGTGTCTGAGGAGGGGCTGTTGGCTGTGCCCCCTTCCCTGAGAACAGGCCCGGGGACAATGGCTGGACAGGGAGGGCTAAGCCAGGCCAGAGGCTGGTGAACACGCTCCATCCATGTTAAACTACGTGATTTTTCTCCTTCCTGTGTCTAACAGATGGCCCTTCCTTCAAACCGGAAATTCTACTGGGAAACATCTTGTTCTTTTTTTTTTTTTTTAATTTTATTTATTATTTTTAGAGAGAGAGGCAGAGAGGGAGAGAAACATCCATGTATGGTTGCCTTCCACCTGCCTCCAGCTACGAACCTGGCTGGAGACCTGGCTTGCAACCTGGTTATGTGCCGTGGCTGGGAATCGAACCAGCAACCTTTGGGTCCGCAGGCTGGAGTCTATCCACTGTGCCGCCAGCCAGAGTCTAGTATTCTTGATTTGTAGAAATAAAAAGCAAAGCATTGGAGTGCTAAGCCCTCCAAAAATACAGTCAGCACTGCCACGCACTCACTGGGTGGGGGAGTCCCTGGCTCAGTCAGATGCAGGGAGAGAAATGCACCCCATTCCCCTTGTCTGAGTCCTCTCTCCTCGGAAGAAGAGAGGCAGGGAGCCCTCAGGGCCGCCGGCAATCTCCCAGGTACAGTCAACCACCCTCTACCTGAGCTGATGAGGCTGAAGGATTTTTATCAATGTTTCGTTGTGTGGTTGTTTCAAATGTTTGAAGGAACGTTTTTAGCTTGCTACATGTGTCTGAGGGCAAATCATTCTAAAGGATGCACTTTGATTGAAAGCATACATCAACGAAGCAGTGTGATAATGAGCTTTGCATTAATAATATCCTGAAATATTTATCCCACAATGGCACCACACTTGCAAGTGCTAAGCAACCCAGAACTAGGAATGTTCCTTTTTCCTAACTTGTTAGCAATTAGAGCTTATCCATGCTGCACCCAGAGCCATAGGGGAGGCCTTTATCCTCCCAAAACCCTATGCATGAGCCCTGGCTGGTGTGGCTCAGTGGATTGAACGCTGGCCTGCAAACTGAAAGGTCACCGGTTTGATTCCCAGTCAGGACACGTGCCTGGGTTGAGGGACAGGTCCCCAGCTGGGGGCAAGGGGCAACCACACATTGGTATTTCACTCTCTCTCTCTCTCTTTCTCCTTCCCTACCCCTCCCTCTAAAAATAAAACCTTTTCTTTTTTTTTTTTAATACATATTCAAATTTTTATTTTTATTTTTTAAAGATTTTACTTATTTTTAGAAAGAGGGGAAGGGAGAGAGGCAGAGAGGGAGAGAGACATCAATGTATGGTTACTTTTCACCTGCCTCCAGCCACAGACCTGACTGGAGACCTGGTTTGCAACCTGGTTATGTGCCCTGGCTGGGGAATTGAACCTGCGACCTTTGGGTTCGCAGGCTGGTGCCTTATCCACTGTGCTACCAGCCAGGCCTTAAAACCTTTTCTTTAAAAAGAATTCTGATGTGTGAGCCCTTCATTCCTGATCTCTGAAAAACCCCAATAATTTCTTCTAAATCCAGAGACTACAGTTTGGTCTAATGGAATAAAAGAGTCCCTGGGAATAGATTGGAATTCTATTTTCCACCAAGTTCGCTGCCACAGAACATCTCTCCCTCGTTCCCTAGGTTCACCGTACGACTCGCCGGAACAAGTGTTCTCAGCCGCACACCCACGTCACTCCCGGGGTGTGAGTGAGGGGGGCCGCTGGTCCTCCTGGAAAGCCAGGTCTCCAGCACAATGAAGACTGCCACCAGCAACGTCAGGATGACACGGGGACAGGTTGCGGCCACACTGAGGCCAGTTCCAGAAGACGGATTCCCACAGTCTGCAAGGCCAGGGTGGCGAGTCACTGTGGCCACCAAAGCCACCCCTTGTTTTCCTGCGGCTACTGCTAAGAGAGATTTCTCCCACGTTTAGATGTTTGAAGGAAAAAAGGAGAACTTTTACGACACATGAAAATGACAGACCATGTCATGTTAGTACCTGTAAGTAAGGTTTTGTACAGACAGCTGAGCTCATTCATTTCCGTTGTGGCGACGGCCACTCTTGTGCCCAAAGATCGGAGGTGGGGCCTTGCCACACAGATGGTGTGGCCTTCGAGGCCCGAAGTGGTGACGCTGGTGGGCTGCAGTGGCTTCCTTGTGGTAAAGTTTATGACATAGCTGTTACCGTTTTCACCATTTTTAAGCGCACAGATCAGCGGCACGAAGTACATTCACGTTCCTGTACCACCACCACCACCATCCCGATATTTTCATCTTCCCAGACGCTCCATCCCCATCAAACTCCCACCGTTCCCCCCTCCTCCAGCCCCTGACACAACAGCCACCCTCCATCCGTAGGAACACCCCTCCCCTGGGGACCTCCTTCATGTACTGGAGTCACCGGGCGCTTGCCCTTCCATCTCTGTCTCACTCACGACCCTCACCCAGCAGGCCATCCTAAGTGACTGTTTGTGGCTGCGCCCCATCTAGTCAGAGTGTCACACACCTCGTCTCCCCTGCTTGGCACAGCTACTTCGTGAGGCAGATTCTCTTCATCCCATGGAGACCACCCTGGGGTCCCCAGTCGTCAGACCCTGCACCTGCCCACAGCTCCCTGCGCTTCTCTGCCTCCAGGTGCTCTCACTGTGGCCAGCAGGGCTGCACCTGAGCCCAGAGCCTAGAAGAGCTGGGAGTGGTCACTGTAGGCGTGACTTTAGTCTTGGAGGGGCGGGTGGAGGGCAGTTCTGAGGTGGGTCACACTGTCTCCCAGAGGGTCCCCGCTGTCCTGGGCTCCTGTGCTCACTAACTAGCCCTGTGTTGGCTTTCTCCCTCCCTGTCTGAATTCCCACTTCCTCCTCATGCTCTGGGGGCCCTCCTAAATAAATAAGTCACTTGCACCACAGCCGTGCCTCAAAATCTGCTGTAAGGAATTCCAAATAAGTCACCAATTAGAGATAATTAAAGATCAGAGAGGTGAATGTGTTACAGAGTTAGGCTTGCAGTCCTAGTGTTCTCACCCCACGGGCCGTGTCCTTCTCCTTGTCCTCTGGCAGGGACAGAGGCCTCTGCCTGGGCACGTTCAGTCCGGCACTGGCTGAGGTATTAGAAAGGGGCTGTTAGCAGATGCCCCACAGGGCGCGCCCAAGACTGGGTGACCTCCCCCTGGGCTCCGTGCAAAGATGCTAATCTCAATCAGACAGCTGGTAACTGGTCCTATGTCTCCAGGACATACTGGATCTTTTCAGATGGCATGTTGGAATTTTTGGATTTATGGGGCGCGCAGGGCTGGAAGGGGGAACAGTCACATACACACTTTTTGTCTGTGTAATTAACAGAGTACAAAACGGAGGGGTCCCTGAACCTAAACACCAAAACCTAATGTTACAGGCCGCACTTGCGTCATTAGTGTTTGGTTGGGTAGAATCTGTAATGCAGGCTGAGTGTGCCGTCCCAGCTCAGCCTGGGGTGTTCACACTCATGCACACACAGACAGTAATCCGTGCAAGAGGCTCTCCCCATCCGAGGACAACTAGTTTTAGTGAAAGTCTGTTAAAAGGGAATCTTGTTAGAAGGAGGAGCAAAATTCCATAGTAAACTCTGAAAGGAAGGGGAGTGGGGGAAGCTTAGTACATTATCTCGAGGAATCTAGTTAAAATGATGAAAAAATGTTTACTTTGCCTTTATCAAAATTGATGCAGCTTCGACCACATGCTAAATCTTTTAGCCTGAGGGAAAAGCCCATTCCCCGGAGGGCCCCTCTCGGAACACAGCAGAGGTGACTTCATCTCCCCTCCATGGCCGGCAGCTTTGTTGGGAACTCTCCGGAGGCTGAGTGACCCGTGGCTCCGAGGGTGGGCGCCCTGCACCTGTCCCCGTCCTGCCCCCAGTCCGGCGGCCCCCACCTGCTGCCCTCGGCCCTGTTCACATCCTGGAGTTGGGCAGGGAAGGCCATCCATGAGCATTTGCCGCGTGAATGCCACGGACCGTTCCCCTTCGTCAAGGACAGACATGCCGGAAACAACCCCCGGCCCAGGCCGTCGGGACTCTGGGAAATGGCGCCTCCCCACCTACGACAATTTAGGCATAGTGTCCGGGTTCCCAGGCTCCATACTTTCAGGACAGACCTTGTATGTCAGCTGGTCTACTCTTCGCATGTGCCTATTGACATCTTCCTGTTTTTGTTTTTACCTTACGCTTTACTTTAGGGGAGGAGTTTAGGTGAAGCCAGAGAGGATGTGTCCTTACAACACTTCCAAACACTGAATCCTGCCTCTTTGCAACTCATGACTTCTTATCTTCATGAACACATCCCATTTCCCCATCCCGCCTGCAGAAAGGCACCGTACGGGGGCTTCCCACTCGTTCACGGTACGTCCCTAGGGAGAAAACTCGTTGTTTCTAAGAGCCTTTCACTCCCCTTGGACACCAGGATCCCCTTCTTCCGGACCAAGAGGTCCGAGCAGCTTCCAGGAGGGGACAGGACACCAAAGCCAGCCAGCCGGCCACTCCGGTCTCCACGATCTCTTCATTCCCGGGAAAGAGGCTGTTTCAGTCAAAAACGAGATCGTTCCAAATGCCGCCACTGCACACCCATCTGGGGCTCCCCAACAAGCTGCCACGTTTTTGAATCAACGTCAGTGCCACAGCACAGCCGCCCGCACCCAAGCGGCAGGGACTGGCTCGTCGCCACTGGTGAGGCCGCCTCCCCTCTCACAGGGGACTGTTCCTTTCCGAAGGAGGAGGACGGAGAAGAAAACAGGCAACACCAGAGAACCATTTCATCGCAACTTCTCTGGCCCTTCCGAGACCATCGGTTAAAATAAATAATAACGGGCACGAACACGTTACTCCCCGCAGAGCCACGTGAAGCACTGTCACTTTCCCGGGGCGCCCGGAAAGAGGCCGGAGGAAAGGAACAGTGACGTAGTCTTGAGGCCATGATGGTGTCTCAGCTAACACCCAGGACATGGGCTGACATCATGGACGTAAATCAGGGCCAGCGAACAGCAGAGAGCTAAGATACTGAGGATGTCCTGCAAAGTTCCCTCGAGATGTGGCCACACTGTCACCAGCCCCTGCCGCCAAGCCTCCTGGAATGACCCACAGGAATGCTTGCTCACGAGGAGAGGAGGCCCAGGGTAGAGGGAATGCACACCTGGCTGCAGGTGAGATCTCTGTGGCTATAAATCAATAACCCACCTCTTTATGAGGGCTGGAGTGGGGCTCAGAAAGCATGACCCCACCCCGCTCCTGAATCTGGACTTCAGTTCCATTCATGAAAACTGATGTCAAGCAAAGCATGTCCCAACACACTTTCATGCCATCCAGCATCCCCACACAGGGAAGGGAAGCCATGAGCCATCCTCCACTGGTGGCCCAATGTTTTTGTTTGTTCACACCCTGGAGTGAAGCTCTGACACAAGGCTGCTTGAATACGGTCACATCTGCAGCCATTTTCAATAGCGGTGCTACGCCGTGAAGGGTTTTCAGGCTGTAAGCAGAAAGAAGAACTTGGTCAAGCTACGTTCGGCATTTGAAAACATGTCACAATCTTGGTACATGATAGAGTTACGTGTGTGCTCTACAGAACGGAAATCTGTATCTCCCTTTCCCCTTAAAAAAGGGGAGACTGAAGTTCATGGAACATCAACAATGGGCCAAGGGCTTTGCACCCCTTATCCTCCCGTTTTGTCTCCCACAAGCCCGGGCAGTATGGACTACTTTTATAAGCGATGAAACGGGGCTCCAAGAGGTTAACCCACTTGCCTGAGGTCACACAGGCAGCAAATAACAGTCAACCTAACTCCACAACCCACGTTCTTCTCACGGCGTGGCTCCACCTCCTCCGGCCCCAGCCCATAGTTTTGTTATCTTTTCCTGTACACATCTGCAAACTCTCCCACTAGCATAATTGTCACAGCTCTGGGAAATGCTGTGAAAGCGCTGCGGAGGAACAGAAAGGGTTTCTGGACAGGTACAGAACCGATGGAGGAGCGTGTTCAGGCAGTTCCAGGAGCTAGAGGACAAGAATATAATCCCCATGGTTAGTCTCATGCATGTGGGATGGGGGTCCTTCTGCATCATACCAAGGAGGTGCTTCAGCTGCATTTCAGGCACACATGACAAATGACCTGCATCCCACCATCTTTGTCCTCAGACGACAGTCTCCAGGGTGGTGGCATTGCCCTTGTCTTCCTGGCGCCTGGGCTGCGTTTCATCTTTGAAAGCCCTGGTCAGCACCACCTTCAAGGACTCCTTGAACCGCTTCTTCCGACTGCTGCCCACAAAGAAATAAATAACGGGGTTGGCGCTGCTGTTGATGACGGAGAACAGCAAGGAGATGTGGTGGAGGCCCCGGAGCGTGGGCCAGTACTCATAGTACAGCAGGTACAGGAGCCTCATGGGCATGGCGAAAATGAGGAAGATGACGATGGTGACCATGATGACCATGTACAGCTTCGAGGAATGGGACGCCCATGCGTTCTTTCGGATCTTGATCGCCAGGATGGTGCTGGACACCACCATTAGCGGCGTGAAGACCAGGAAGCTCAGCACGGCTATAAAGATGATCACCGCCCTGCAGTCACTTCGAGAGTGACTCTGCCCTTCGCTGTCAATGCACATGACATATTCCATGGTGGTCACTAGGCATGAAAGTGCCCACAGAAGGGCACAGACGAATGCCGACTGGTGCTTGGGGCGATGACATCGGTACCAGATGGGGTACAGGACGGACAGGCACCGCTCCACACTGATGGCTGTCAGCAGGTAGAGGCCTGTGTTGTAGCCAAACAGAAACGTCACCGAAAGGGTGACAATTGTGTAGTAATAGCCAGAAGAGAGCTCGTAATCTAACGCGTAGTCAACAGTGAGAATAAAAATACAAAATAACAGTGAGATGTCCGCAATCGACAGGTGGGTGATGTAGACGGTGAAGGGGTGTCTTCGCATCCGGAAGCAGAGGAACCAGAGGAGAATTCCATTTTCCACTAAGCCCAGCGGGGCGATGCTCATGATGACCCAGTGCACGATGGGAAGCTCCCGGTGCGGGCCCCGGGCAGAGGCGTTCCCACTGGCCGAGGCGTTTGCGGGACCCTCGGCAACAGATGATGTCATGTTGGAAGCATCCATGAGGGGCCTCAGGCTGGCACTCTTCAGGCAGTTTCCTGTATAAATAAACCCAGAAATTAGTAAATAAAATGGATGAACTGGAGTAAAAGGGCGGATTTTAGTTACAGATCACAGCCTCCGGATTATATCATGCAAAGGGGATGATCTTATCAAAGGTTACATACATGTAACTTTCATACAGGAAAAAAAACGTTGGGCGGGCTGTACAAGTCTGTCGCTAACGATGGTAAAACATCTCACCAAGAGAGAGAACAGGTTTAATCACTGCTTTTGCTCCCCAGTAGCCTTTACTTCTGTGTTATCGTTTGCTGTGGTTCAGTGGCAAAGGGACCCGGCAGAGCAATGGAGCCAGGACTGCTGGTGTCTGTCTCCGGTGTGGCCCAGCGTTTCTGGACAGCGTGTGGCAGATCATCCCATCTCCTGCGCCTCCATCTCTTAGCCCGGGGAACCAAGGTCATCGCATTAAAATGCTATGACAAAATACATATTTGGGTGGGGTTGTTGCTGTCACTTTTTTAAGTCACAAAAAAATGCCATAAGGGATGGGTAACTGAGAGGGAGTCACTCTCAGTATGATGCTCATTAGTGTACGGAAAAAGTTTCCGAAGTGTGAATGGTTAGAGGCATTTATTTCCTGTGGTCACAGTTCTGCATCGGAGCTCGGTACCTGCTCAGGTGAGGTGAGCTTTGCAAACCAACACTGTGACAGGTGGCAAGCTGACACGATGGATTTACATGCCACGTGGCATGGGCCAGGCCACACAGGAGCACCCTATTGACAGACATTAAAGAAAGCACTGGCCGGAACCGGGAAGAAATGCTGAATATTTCCAGCTGCAAAGCCAAGGTTCTCAGAAAATTTCCCCCACGCTTTCCAAATTGCAAAATGAATATTTGCATACACACACCCTTCCTCTTCTATATCAAATATATATGTGGCCTGACCCTGAAAGGTGGGTTCAGGGGCTCTGTTTTAACCTGGAGCAAGAGCGGCAGACAGGACAGCAGGTGGCATTCTAGACATATGAGCCACCACCAGAGAGGCAAAGGGAAGCGACCAAGAACATCTCCCTTGTCGCAGCTTTATCTTGGCCTTGGTCTTTTTTTCTTTAGGTTCTTTCGAAAGGGGCTAAAATATTCTTTGCTTTTTGAACTTTGGTCTCACAGACCAGGGTTCCTGCATGTGCCAATACTTACCCTTTTGGAAGTTGATCAGCACAATATTTTGAATTAGCAAATACCTGCCTTTTGTCGAGAACAAGATACAGATGTGATAGTTTGAGGAACCTGAATGTCTCTGATGGATCTGGGATGGGAGACGGACTCAGCAATGCCCCTGCGTTGGCAGGGATCCGAGTTTTGATCTCAGGACAGCTGTGCCTGACACCTGGCCTAGCAGGTGGCAGGTGAAAGGCAGTGCTACCTCCCCAGAGTGTGACCCTCCCTCCCACTCCCCACGAACACTGTCCTCACAAGATGCTGGGTCAGGTCCCTTTCATTTCATAGTTAGACAGCAGGTAGACCCCAGGGTCCCCACAAGCCCACACAAGGACATGGCTGACCAAAGACCAGCAGCAGAGACCAGGCTTGATTACAGGCTCGCAGGTGACACAGCCATGCCCCGCCAGCTCACGCAGCAAATATGAATTCAGGGCCAGCTCCCTGCCCGGCATCGTCCTAGGTCCTGTGATACGCTGGTGAGTGGTCTGAGGAGCGAGTGGGTGCTGCGTGGGGGTCTAACCACCTGTGGGCGGAGGCAGGAGTGCAGAGCCTGGTTAGGACGCTGGCCCAACCTGGTCTACAGGCTCTGCTTCTCCAACTTCAGTCCTTAAAAATTACCTGGGGTAGCTTATTAAAAATGCAAAGTCCAGGGCCCGCCTGTTTCCGAAGGGGCCCTGGAATCTGAATTTTCACAGCGTCATGGATTCTGATGCAGGGCGTTGTGGGTTGTGGTTTGAAATACACTACTGTTGGCGGGGCTGAGGGGTGACTTAGACTGTGTCTTAGCAAGTTTACCCTGATCGTAGACTGAGGGCTGGATGGAAGGGGTGGATAAAGTGAGCAACAAAGCCAGTGGCGGGGGGTGTTGAATAGTCCTGAGAGAAATAGCATCTAACCAGGATAATGGCTGCAGGACAGAGCAGATTCCAGAGACATTTCCGAGAAAATTGGTTGGGCCTCCATGACTGGGAAGCAGGAGGGGCGGGAAAGGGGGACAGTGGACTATTTTCCAGCCGAGGCGGCTGTGTGGCGGGGCTGCCGGCAACTGAGACCAGGACGTCAGGGCAGCGGCTGGGGAGGAAGCGGCAGGACGGGGACCGGTGTGTGTGCGTTGAGGAAGCCGCAGCAGGAAGGCACGGGGAAGAAAGAGCAGGTTCAGGTGCGCTCACCTTTGTGCGGTCCCCAGGAATTACTTGTTTAGTGAGCTGAACTCAATCAAGCAAAGGGGGAGCTCTTCAGAGTATTATTCATGACGATGCGTGTGCCTGACTGTAAGTATCAAACGCAGACGTGATCTAGACCACATGCTCCTCTTCTATTCCATGTTTCCAGCCTGGACTCTTGGGATGAGTCTCCTGGTCTCCTCGGTCCCTGCAAAGTCCATCCTTCCCAGACTGTCACACTGCCATCACACCCTCCCCCGCCCTGGTGTTATCACCAACCACCTCCACAGCCTCCGCATTCCCTGTCAGAGGAGTAAAGTGCCACCCCATGCCCTCTGCTAAGCCACCAACTCCTCAGAGACGGGGCTCAATCTTACTCCCGGCTGGATCCCCAGCACCTGGGGTTGGCACTCAGTAAACACCTCCCGAGTTCTTCTAGGACGGGAGGCCACCACTCCGGTCCTGAGAAGGCAGCCTCATGCCCAGGCTCTCCTGGTGCATGAAAAAGTCCTCTCGTGGCTAGGGTACAACTCCCGACTCACTAATTTCAATCACGATGTGATGGGAAAGCAAGTAGAAGTCCCATCAAAATGAACCTCATTAAAAACTAATGATAATTCTCCAAACCGTTGAGCTCCAGGGGTGTTTGATTTAAAGGAACCCGTTGCTCAAAGTCACATTCCCGGTCTTACCAGACCAAACTGAAGTCCAGCCCGAGAGTGAAAGAGCTGATGGCAAGAAGTGCCTGGAACACAGCTGGTCCTGCCTGCTCACCCCCCGCCCCCCCAAACTCTGTCCTCCAGCTTCTCGGTCATTCTGCGTGTTATTCATCTCTGTTGGGGGGTGACTGGGGTAGGCAAGGTTGGGAGGGGAAGAATAGAAGGGTCACTGCTGCTAGGAGACCGAACATTCTTGCTCAGAGGAATTTCATCTTGCCCGGCACATGCTAAGTTCCCATGAAGTCGGGAGGAAGCCGATGCCTCCCAGAATGAACACTGTGTCTTGCTGTGACCCCTGTTCTAGTCCCGTGAGTCCTCCGTCCGGACATGCACGGAGGGCACAGCTCGGAGTTTAGACAGTAGCCATCTCTGCAGGGTGGCCTGGAAGGACAGCTTCCATGTTACATGGCTAGTAACATGCAGCCACGGCTGCGGACACCTCAGCTGGGGACAGAATACAGGAAGCCGAGCAGGTGACGGCGCCACCACGGGCAGCACCTGGGAGCACCCTCCTGTCCTCTCCTCCCCCCACAGCTGGGTCCCTGGGAGGAAGCTACACTGCCCCGTGCACACAGCTCTCCTCCCTGCCGGCTTCGCATCCTCCAACCAGCTCGGGGAGGCTGATCAGGAAGCACCCCCATCCCCCCATCATAGAGGGAAAACTAAGGACTCATAAGCAGGTCAAGTTCAGAGCCCCTGGGTCACACGACTGCACTGGGCCACATCACTCATGTTCCACGGTGTCTGGCGCTCGCTGGTCCCTGCAGGGAGTCAGGGCCCCAGGGCCCACGTGGACCCTGATGCGGAGCCAGCCAGCAGGCAGGGGTCCTGGTCCCCACTTCCCACTCCGAGAGCTGAGCTGGTCTTCCATGTAAAGTCTGAACCCACCGCTCAGGTCTAACCCCCTCCCTCCGCAGGCCACTGGGTGGGAGCCAGAGGGATTGTGGGTGGGAGAGGCCCACGTTCGCGAGGGGGACGCCCACTGGCCGGGAACTGCTTTTCCCCCTCGAGTGCTTGCACTCCGCCCTGCGGCCGCATCCTATTTTTAAGACCTTACCTTTTATAGCCTCTCTCCTACGTGCTTTCCAGCCTCGTGCGCTTCCAGTGCTTCCCACTTCAGGAATGGAAGGCATCCTATCCCCTGACGGTATAGGCGATGCGTTCCCCAAAGACTTGTTTGATTGCTAGTCGTGACGGTGCCAGCCTGGGACCAGAGTCACCGCGGGCTCCCTGCACACAAATCTGCCACACACAGGACTTGCCCCTGGGAGAGGGCTCGTGCCAGCAGGGTCACCTCAACACAAACGGGGGGACTTCCGTTGCTTCATCTTCTAATTATAAACCGATATGTGCTCATTGAACAACATTTGGAAATTTTTCATTAAAAATAATTACACACGAAACCACTACTGAAAATGAGCCCTATTGAACGTTTAGGGTATTGCCTTTTAGTCTTTTTTTTCTACGCCTCACAACACTCTTTCAAAACGGAGGTTGTGTTCTTATCCTCTGTTTCGATAGCATGTTGTAAACATGTTCTTTGCCAGGTTATGCTCTAAGAACATGAGTTTAATAGCAACTGGTTGGATGTACCATCATTCATTTTCAATCGTCTTCTTGCCTCGGATGACATACCCGTTGCTTCTGGGTATTTTATCAGGCACTGCGCCTCCTGGATTGTCCCTGCACCAGTCCCTACAATCAGCCATTTCTCCAAGGCGCCCTGGTTCCTTTTAGGAACGAAGGGTAGTTAGGAGCCAAGATCTGGATGCTGGGTATGCCCATCACTCTGAGGTTGTCCCAGGCCTTTTCCATGGACAGTCATATGTACACACACTAACATCTGTATTTCTATATCTTTGTATGTGTACATATAATATAAAGATAGATCTGCGTAACCAATGATATATTTGGAGTTCAATTTTGTTTTCTTCCTTTCCATGTTTGTAACTCCCTTTTCTGATGGCGAGAAACTTGGATCCCGTTATCCTTCATGTGTTTACGTATTTGATCAACTCACCCGTGGGTAAATAACCTCCTGCGTCTGCCACTGCCCATTCCCCACCCCTGCACAGATGTCCTCCTCACTGTGACACGGGCTCTTCCCTCATGTCACTCCATTGCTGCAGTGCCACTGCCCCAGGACACACCCCTCACCCAGCAGGAGCTCTGAACCTGGAGCCGGTCCGTCACCTGCCATGCAGGTGACCTCCTCACCCTGCCAGGTCCTCACCCCCACCCTCACCCCAGCCGGACGCCCCCTGGGAGTGCTCCCCTCCTGCTCAGGCTCCAACACCTCACACAAGCCATGGAGGCGGGTTGGCTACCGCACAGGGCACACTTAACAGCCGCCTCACTCATGCAATGCAACCATCAAAGGAATCCTAGGCCGCGTCCAGCATCCGCATGCTAAAGAGACGTTGGAGGAGAGAAGCCACACTGATGGCAGTGCTGAGGGCACTGCCCGTCTGTCTGTGCTTGAGACTCTAGCTGCACTTTGAAACCACTCCTTCCACCAAACTGACTCCGCAAGCAGCTGGGCAAAGCGGCGGGGTCCGCTGCCCTCGGCTCCTTCCCTGAGATGCCAGCTTCATGCATCTCTGCAGGGCTGGGGTGTAAGAAGAGCTAGAGATGGAAAAGGACGGAGCCGGTAGGAGCCTCACAGAAAAGCAGAACTGGGATCAGGAGTCAGCCGGCAGGGAAAACGGGCCCCGGGGGTCTCTCCACGGAGGGTTACAGAGGCGGGCTTTGCAGAGCCCAGGTCCCTGGCTGGTCCGGGAAAAATGCTGCTTGCATTTACCTCTCACAAAGCCAGGAGGGACGGACGGACAATGGAGCTGATAGAAAAAAGTAAGGAGAATCAAAGCAGGCAGAGATGTGGAGTTTTTGTTTTTTCCATCTCCCCTGACGTACACGGCAGAGAGTTTTAAATGCTGTACATGTACACTTGCTGAAATTTTTCTCTTAGGGATCTAAGAAGCAAACATCTCTTTCTATGTTCCCACTTAGTTGGCCACGGTCTGCCCATGGTCCTGGATTCCCAGGCTAGCACATCACTCTGGAAGGAAGGAAGGAAGGATGGAAGGAAGGAAGGAAGGGAGGGAGGGAGGGAGGGAGGAAGGAAGGAAGGAAGGGA